>JAEMWC010000086.1:37500-75000 GCA_016490735.1 Pachyseris speciosa | reverse complement strand
GGTTTTCCATCACCAGCGGTAAATTGGACCAAGAATGGAGCACTTCTCCCAAATGCCAGCAATGTGGTTACCATCAATAATGCTTCCTTTGATGATGCAGGCCTATATGGATGCAGTGCTCAAAACTGGGTTGGGAAAGCGAGAAAAACTTCTGGATTGACGTCACAGGTAGGCTGTCGGTTATTAAACTCTATGCATGGTTTTATACAGCCATAGATTTAAGCCTATAAGAAGTCAAGACTAAAATTAATAAGGAAACCGCAGCCAGTTAATAAATGAATGAAATCAAACTGTCTAACCGGAAACACAATAAACTGAGGTAACAATGTGCTCACACTGTTTATTCTAATTCTTTTGCTGTATGGGTTTGTTGGCCTCAAAACAGTCCTCCCTTAGTTGTCATAATCCCAAGAATGCCAGATGCAGATGCCATGAAACACAAAGCGATAAAAACATCTCTTGTAAAGGCCCTTTTTAGATTGTGCTCAGCACTTAGTGAGGTGGCTGTGTTGCCAACATGGTACTTATCTTTGCCAGTGCAGTAATTCTCATGAGGGACTAGTGACCACTCGGAATAACATGTTTGTTTTTTTTCTATTTTTCACACGAGATCTTTGTTGACAGTTCTTCGAACACTATTTATGCGGGTATTTTTTCAACAAGTTAATATGCATGTCCTGGCGATGATCACTTCCTCGTTCTTTATTTTGGTGAGGAATTGGTCTTGTAAATATTCCAGTGCTTTGCTCTCATCCAAGCTTGTTTTGTCCATGTACCTTTCCAAAACTGTGTGATTGGCATTTTTTGTTACTTTTATGGATTGTTCTCTCTTAAAAAAACCACACCATTTGTAGTCTTATAAGTCACTTTAAACACCACTTTTATTCCTGCTGACTGACTGACTGACACAACTGACTCAGTGGATCTCTGAAATTGAACTTATAAGCTGTAATTCTCTAGTTTGACTGCAATTCAAGAACTCTCTATATGTTCACGTCTTGATTGAGTTGTTACCCAATGATGTAAATCTGAGCTCATCAAGCAATTTTGCATGGTACTGTATATTTAGGCAGTTGTGACTGATATTGTAGTTATTGACTGGCTGAATTTTCTTCTTTATTCAGTTTCTCCTCAGGTATCTGTGTCTCCAAAAACCAAACTGTTCTTGAGGGCCAAGGTACCAACATTAGCTGCAAGGCCACTGGTGTCCCAAAGCCAAAAATAACCTGGAAATTTGAGGATGGAGACCTTCCTTTAGGTGTCAGTGTGAGCACTACTGAGGAGGGATCTCTCCTTAAGCTGCGAAACACAACAAAAGGAATGGAAGGAGTTTACAGGTGCACAGCAACAAACAAAGCCGACTCAGCAAATTCAACTGTCCAAGTTCATGTGTTAGGTAATCTCTAAGAAGCCTTTGTTATCTCTTAATTATAAGTTATGTCGATCAGTCTCAAATGTAATTGTAATGTTTATGAATCGTAATAATTTCAATGAATTTTGGTTAAATGGCGTTAATTCTGTTAGTTCTCTATATCTATCTGTTATCATGTAAATCCAAACTGCAGAAAAACCCACTGCTGAAGTTGGTCCCAATCCACACCCCTCATTGATGAAAGGTGATGAACTCAAACTGACTTGCAAAGTCAGTGAATCTACGTCAGAGATCAAGTGGAAGAAAGACGATGGCCCAGTTATATCAAAAGCTCTTATAACGAATGATGACAAGATGAGCACTCTTGTTATTGAAAACGTTGACACTGATGACAGCGGTGATTATTCTTGTGAGGCACACAACGAAGCAGGTTTTATGTCATCCAGTGTGGAGATCAGAGTGAGAGGTGAGATAGCGTTTGTTGGAAAACCATTTTAGTTTCATGTTCATTAAAGACAGGAGCAGTTCCCACAGCTTGTTATATTGCAAATGTACATTAAGGTAAACAGTTGTATTGTTTCATGTGTTAACAATGCTCAGATCTACATGTTCATTTTACATTTTGGTGCATTTCTTTGCCGTCCTTTGAAAATAACAGTTTCAAATGGCCAATTGAAGGTACTGTGGAGGACATCTTTTAATAACAGTACTTTTTTCATTCTTTTTCTTTATTTCAATGCCGTCCACAACAATTGAAGGGCTCGGCAAGAACGTCCTCCTGGTTTTTGGTCAATTTGAGATGTGCTCAAAAGAAACTGAGATCTGGCATGTGGACTTCACTCCAGTTAAAAAAACATTGCTCTGTATTTGTTTTGCTGATTTCCTCTTCGTTTTCGAGAAATAACGTATGTAAAAAATCCAAGTCAGCTCATTCCCTTCCGTATTAATATTCATGCGCAAATTGAATTACCTGTAGAGCACGTGAAATGATTGACAGGTGGAAAGTATTGTTTGATAGTGTGACGTAGACTATACGTTTGGCGGTTAAAACATCGATTTAAGTTTTATTGATAGGAAACTTACGTGGCTGTGAGGTGAGGATCGCTAGCTAAATTTAATCAAAACTCACCAGCCTGGTGGTCGAACGGGGCCTTGCGAACGTTGTTGGTTACCATGCGTACACAAATCTTAATATTTAACTTTCGCCCTAAATTTTTCGCTGGAACACTAACTATTTGAAATGTCAGGTACAGATCCTAAACGCTTATCATTTAAACAATTCAGGACTACCTTTCCAGTTGACTTAAGTTCACGTCATTTCAAGAAAACACGGAATTGCCTTTACCACTTGCGCTTATATTTGTTTACTTCTGTCACACTTAAGGACAACATTTGTATCGTTTACCAGCGTTTCCATTGTGCAAGAAGCGTTCATTTGTTTGGTTCGTATAGTTTGATAGGCATTTTCAAACGTGCGTTTCTTTTGTTTCAAGCGTTTCTCGTCGTGCGTTTCTATCATTCCAATCGTTTGGTTCGTTTCAAACGTTTCGAGGGTTTCAATCGATGTTTACGCTGAACCTCGCACCGAAAATTAAAAGCCATCGAAGATTTTCTTCGCGTCCCAGCTCCAAAATATAAAAAAAACCAGTTCAACATGAAATAAAACATAACTTAATTCAGAAGCTTTGATAACACAGGGCACAAGAATTGAAGTGCTAACTTTCACTGCTGAAGTTAAGCTTAGAAAATTTTTAAGACGCTGGGAATTTATATTTTCATTCTTAATGAAATTTGATCGGCGAAGAAATCTGCCGCCTTGGACGTGACGAATGTTGTTGACTCTTTTTGTGTCATAACGATTGTAATGTTTGGCAAAGCATTCAATCTGTATTTCTTTTACTTAACTTAACTTACCTGTTATTAAACTTGTAACATTTTGATCGACTGCCTCGTTAAAAAACAAAATAAGAAATTTGTGTGACTGTGTCCTTTGGGAATTTAACAATGTAATTTCCCTGGCGCCGTTCCGACGTGACAGAAAATATTTTCCACAGAAGCGAAATTTATGAATGGAACGATATGTTGTATTGTGAAAAAAATCAAGGTTTTGAGTTTTGGAACTGTTTGAAAAGAGGTATAATCGAAAGAGCTAAATTAATTCCAGTTCGTGGGATAATTTCCCGTGAATTATCAGATCAAGAAAAAGAAATTTGCACAAATGCAACAAAGCTAAATTTATCATTTTGTATAATTATTTTTAAACTTTGATCAATAAAGTTAGACAAGAACCTCTCATACAACTGAAGTAATTCGACTGGCTGTGAATTATATTTATATATGAATGAGTAAGGATGGTTGTGTATATGAAACCGACAGCGAACGATTAAAAAGTTCCAAACGCTTGAAACGATTGAAACGCAGCTAAAAATAAGAAACGTTTGAAAAGATTGAAACGATTTGTTTTGCACGATTCACAGTGACGCTAAACTCTGTTAACCAAACGCACGATGCAAACGCCATGTGCATGATAATTTCCATGGCCGGGATCTCTTGCCGACGAACCCAAACATGTGACACTGAACTTGTCAAAGCCACTGCTTCATTATCAACTTGTTCAAAGTTGAATGCGACGGATGAGAAAGTACAATTAATATGCATCTCAAAAAGGTAAGAATTAGTGTGATATTGTAGTAGGCCGCAATTTTAAGTGTAAATTTGCCCACCTTGTTTCTCCCGAATTTGAACAGTTTTGCACGAACGCGTTTGTTTTTTTAATTTTTCACACGAAATAATAGGTTTTCTTGATAATTCTTGTATACAGGTTCATGCACATAAAATTTAGTTTTAGTTTCTGTTTTTGAAGTTTCCAGATAGTTTCTACGTTTCTTGCTTTGGGCTGTTTTCTAGTGTCACACCTAATTTGTTACGCTCGTGGTAACCAACACCATGCTCAAGGCCACGGACGTCATTTAAGTCTGTAGAACCGCAAGTCAGACACTTCTCAAAGAATCCAGTGGTGTTTCTCTGTGCTTGCCAAACGCGAAGAGATTTAAGTTGACTCCTGGAACAAATCGGAGTTTCGCAGTACAGAGTACTGAGCCAGGCAGACAGTCTGAAAGCAACTCTCGTCTTAAAAGCGGCCCGCAGTTGAGAGTCTTGGCCCATTTGCCAAAGGTTGCCGTGCTAGAAATTCGGAAAGGAGAGTCGTTTTTTGACTTAGGTGAAAAAAAAATCGGATGTTTGACCTTGTGTTGCCCGTGCTCGAAAGGATGTTTTTATGCCCACAATTCAATGTGACCACAGAGGGCGCTGTCTCCTTGAAAAGTTCTCAAGAGGACTGGAAATGAATTTCGCTCGGCTGCGGTGGGAAAATTTTCACTGCGGAGCGGAAACATTACGGAGAATTCATCTAAGAGTGGGAAATCGGCAAGACGAGCAGTCAGTCCTGTTTCGATGAGCTGAGTATCTTGGAAAACCAGTGCAAGGAAAAGTTTCTTTGCTGCACGCAGCAAATATTCAAAGCACAAAAGTCGTGACAAGGTGACAGCGCCCTCTATCTGGTAATGTGAACACACGTAAAGATAAACATGCTGGTGGATTTTAACATATAAATCACTTTTGCATCGAGTACCTCAGTTATTTCGCTTATATGGAGTCTTGTAAACATCATCAAAAAGTATTTTCACGCGAGATTAACAGCAAAAAGCATTTTCACCCCAGATAAACAGTTAAAATTGAAGGGCTTGGTGGAAAACTATGCTGAGTGGATTTTTAGGTGAACGCGGTTTTTGGCCTGTGTTTTCTCGAAGACTAAAAGCAAAGCAGCAAAAAAGAATATAGGGCAATGTTTACCACATAAAAACAAGCCTGTATGCCAAAAAAAAAGCAATTTTGGAGCAAAATAAAAAAAAACCTCCCAAAAATCCACTTAGCATAGTTTTCCACCAAGTCCTTCATAAGTCTGTCTTATTAACATTCATGAAGCAATGCCCAAGGGTATTCTTTATTAAAACTAAGCGCCAAATGCTCGTAACTGAAGGGTAAAACTGAAACTGGACATGAAATGATTGACAGGTAGAAAGAATTGTTCCATAACCCATACCAAAATTAACACTGTAGACAAAAAATAAATCGGGCCATAATTTTCAGCCCAAACTGGGCCGAAATCAACCAAAATAAGGCCTTAAAAGTTCAACCAAAGTTAACCAAAACGAGCCTCACTTAAACATAAATGTTTGAGCCACAAAATAAACCAAAATAGAACCCAAATGGCAACCTTACTCGAGTGATGCAAACTGGGCCAAAATTGGGCTTAAAGTACGCCATCATTTTGGCTGAATAGTACAGCAATGCTGATATGTGTTGACACGCTGCATATTTCTGTAATCCTGTTCGACCTAACTTTGGCCACATTTGGGCGAAAATTACGCTGTAGTTGAGGCTGATATCCAGCCATTTTAGGGTCAAGATTACGCTCAACAGTAACTCGACACTGGCCTTTACTCGAGATGAGGCGGTTGTTGACGACCACCAAGCCGCCAAAATAATCTGAAAAGCTAACCTCTGTATTAAATTAATAACATAAAACACCAATATACGCATTGTAAGGGCAGGGAAGTTTTTTCTTTAATATTGTCAGCTTATTGATACAGCTATTAAAATCATAATGCTCAACTGTTAAGGTAAATACGTTTGTGTTAATCGCTAAGAAGTTACGCTTAATTTTGTTCAGCTCCGAGATGACTTAACAATAAATGCAAGTTTGCTGATGACCACGCAACAAATTTTCAAGCTATTACAATCCAGTGAATTGCACCAACGACAATCATCTAAAGTAAGAGAATTAATTGCCACCAGCTGCCAAATTACAAAATTAATTCCAAAGAAACATGGAACAGTTTGCTTCACGGTTGAATCTTAGCTCGTTTGCCAGCTGGGCTACGTTTGCCGCTATTTCTACAACAAACAGAGCGGTGAAATTTGCTCACCTACATGTAGATTAGTCTCGATCAGTCTGCTACTTCCCTTTCTTTGGAATCCATAAAATTAGATGGGTGCAAGTTTTATGGAGGTTACCAGTTCACTTTTACAGCAAACAGTTAGACATCCAAAAGCATCTTTCACATTGTGCAGTTCCCGCCGAAAACAATACAGAACGCTGCTCGCTTCCATGGAGAAACCCCAACAAAGATGCCGTGAAAATCGCTCCTTTCAAATCGTATGGTATTAATTAATGTCCTGGCAAAATCCAAGGTATATTTCCACACTTTCATCCCGAAATGAAGACTCCACTTGAAATTTACGCGCTTTTAGTTTAAACTGAGCAACAGTAATTGAGTTCGACTGAATCACCGGTTGTAACACTAGATGGTCACAAAACGGCAACAATACACATCTTGTCTCAAATGTCCCATGGGACTGGGACCGTCATGTTCCAACTCCGTGCTGCGAGAAATTGAAACTTTTATCCATTTAAATATTTGCTATCGTAATTTTGCTTCTAAAGAATTGTGTCTACTATTTTCTTTTCTCGATAAAGAATATTTACTGCGGATTAAATTAGTTTGTTGCTCAACATGTACACGTGGAGCGTGCTTTTGTTATCTTTTATCTTGATGAACGACATACGCATTCCAGAGAACTGCTGCACGAAATTAAGTCAGGGACCCAACGACAGGTTTCGTAGATATCTGTTCGGTGGAGGGTAATTCACCTTGCGCTCTCGGTGTCGATTAAAGAGTGCACTCGGATTTTCTTAACTAAAACGTGGCCTAAAAGATTCGCAATGGGAAATCATAGCCCCTGACGTTTTCGGAAGGGTCGTAATTGCTGTTTTTGGCAGTCAAAACGTCAGCTAGCATTTTCGAAAGAAAATAGTTCCCTAGAAAGTTCGGGTAAAGTTAATTTCAGCTTGCATTTTCTCAAGGAAGATTTGTTCCCTAATATTTTCAGGTAATTAAAATTTCAGCTAGAAATCCGAACAGGTGAACTTCTTCTAGCTTATGAAAAATCGCTTTAAACAGACTTCAAACACCATAAGGTACTCAAAAATGCGTTTCTTCAGCTTTATTTTGCTCGTTGGGTGCCCCTGTTAACTTCAAACATGAAGTTGACCTTGCAGTGGACTTATCCTCGTGATGTTGGATGGACTTTGCTTGGGCTAAATTACAAACTAAAGGAATCCATCTACCGTATGTGATAGGTCATTAGTTGTGTTTTATGATGGCGTGCTATTGCTAAGTTGACGGAATGAGATCTTTGTATTAGAAAAAAAAAAATACTTAGGTTTCGTTAGCTTCCAGTTAGGTTATAATTTGGTTGATCCCAGTTATTTTGAGGACCAAACAAATGTCAAGCTTTGTAAGGCCGATAATTAGGCTACCTAGACACAGCTAAACAGTACTCAATCCCACTGAAAAAATTACTATAATTATTGTGTTACTTGAAACCTAATGAAACCTAATTTTTTTACGGTTTAACTTTTTTAACCTAACAAATTGATGTTAGGCTTTCGTTTGGTTTGAGTAAGGCGAAATCAGGCTTGATTTAGGCCTGAATAAGGCTTTGTCAGGCCAGACATCAGTGAGACATTTTCGTACGGAGAAACAGGCAGGTGGCTGGCGGCCATCGACGATCGATCGAACGGCTAACAATATAACGTGTCGGCCTCCGGCTTCTAAAGCGACCTTAATCTACGACTTAAATTTTTTTGCCTGCTTTAAGGTCGTAGCGAGCTCAACATGAGAGCCTAAATAACACCCAAAGCAATTTTGGTTCACATTTGGCTCATTAACTGTCAACCAAATTTATGACCTAAAATATTTTGCCTGCGTTTGGTCGTTTTTGGTTAACGGCAAACAAAATTTTTTTGGCTCAGGCTGTTAGGTTCAGTTTTGGTTGGTCTTTGCCTATGTTTCCATTTAAGGCCTTTTAAGGCCTTATTTTGGTTCAGTCAGGCCATAAGATTTCGTACGGGAATGTGACGTAGACTAAAAGTTTTGGCGGTTAAAACATTGATACTTACGCGATGTATATGTTGGAGCTCCAGACTCAATCCGCGCTAGCTTGTTTGATTTAATCGAATCATGTCAGTTTGCCTGTTCGCTCGGTGGTTGAAGGACATCATGAAGTCTGAAGACCCGCAAGTCTAACACGGCTGAAAGAAGCCACAATCTTGGACGAAACTACTTGAGAAAATAGGCCTCCGAGGGTCCAAAAATCCTTCTCCAATATGTGTGAGTCACACAGTATCCCTAAAGTAACTTCCCTTCCCCCCCCCTTCCCCCTTGTCAATGTTGAAGTTGGGAAACCACCATTAAGGAGGCGCAGACAACATTGAATTGGGGGGAAGGGGGGCTTTGAAACTAGGTTGATCACTGTTTGCACGCACAAAGGCTTCTAAGCTCAATTTTCTCAACAGTTTTGTCCGAGATTGCAGTTGTGTTTTCTCTGCTTGCCAAACCATGAAGAGATATATTAATTTGACTCTTTGATTTGGGAGTAGAAATTAAGAGCCGGGCAGAAAAAAAAACTCTGAAAGTATCTCTCCTCTAAAAAAGCTCGGCTTTGCTAGTCTTGGTCCATTTCTGAAAGGTTGCCCTGCTAGAATTTGCGAAAAAGAGAGGTGTTTTGGGAGTTTAGGGCAAAAAAGTCAGTGATATTTGCAGAGTGTCTTTCACTCACAGAGGGCATAACATTCCCACAATTCATTGCGGCTGAAGTGGGTGCTGTCTCGCGGGCCACCGAAGCTGTGAAACACTTAGTCAAAATTTTGAAAACATTGCGGAGAATTCATGCGAGAGAGGGAAAAAATCAGCATGACGAGAAGTCTGTCCGTTTTCGATGAGTATCTTGAAAACAATCCAGGGAAAAGTTGCATTGGCGCGCGTGGCAAATATTACCAAGTGCGGAATATACTAATGGTCGTTGTCGAATTGTTGTGTAAACACATGTACAGCAGGCGGACATGCTTCCGAATTTCAACATATAAAATCACTTTTGCGTCGATCAACTCGGTTATTTTGATTCTATGGAGGCTTGTAAACATCAGCAAAACATAGTTTCAAGCGAGATAAACACCAGCGAAAAAGTATTTGCACAAGTATTTTAACAAGTCGTTGTGTTACACATCAGACAAAAGGGATTAAATTTCACATCTTATGCAAATATTTGCGTTTTGAAGCCAACAAAAATAGTGAAGTATTTTGTTCCAATTTTTTCACTGTTGTCATTTACATTGATTTGTGATACGATTTTCATTCCACTGGTTCCATTTGACGACAAAAATGAACCCTTCAAAATTGTTTCAAATGACCAAAGCAAGCAAAACGCCAGTCAAAGCTCTGTTTCGAACCGGAAACCGACAGCAAACAGCTTACTCTTTTAATCTCTCTTAATTTTGCCCTTGAACATCGTTAACTCGAATTTTCGATGTTGCCCACGAACAGAAGTTGTTGGTATCGGCCAAACCCTATCTTCAATTAAAAACAGCTGTCCTTATTATTTTATTCTATTTCTCAGTGGACAACAAGGTTTTTGAGCACTAAGTTAGAATCAAGTCTGATCCTGCTTTATGCCGTTTTCGACCAAAACACCCTCTTCAGCACTTAACTTATCTCGGCCAAAGCCTTTCCGAAAGAATTGAGTCAACCAAGAAACTGTGCGCTCTTTTCATTTCAGAGGAACCCTTTAAGCTGATTGAGACTCAAAATATGCTGCTTACTTTAACGTTAACGTTTGCAATGCCCTAGGCTGAAACCTACCCTATCTCTAACCCTAGCTCTAACCCTAACCCCAACCCCAGCTCTAACCCTAATCCTAACCCTAGCTCTAACCCTAACCCTAACCCTAACTCTAACCCTAGCCCTAACCCCAACGCTAGCCCTAGCCCTAATTTCAACCCTAACTCTAAACTTAACAATAACCCTAAATCTTCTGAGTGCTGTTTTCAAGTCGGACAAAATCTATAAACGCTGGCTTAAGGTTAACCAAGGCTGCTGTGTGCTGTTTTTAAGTCAACCAAGAATGTTGAGCACTGTTTTCCAGCTAAGGAAGCTTCTTGAGCACTATCCGTAAGCAAAACACTGGTAATAAGCGCTGAATTTAAAAACTACGGCCATTTCCAAGTCGGATGGGCATCTTGTGTGCTGTTTATGAGTCAAAAAGGCACATTGCGCATAAAGAATACTTTGGGGCATTGCTTCATGAATGTTAATAAGGCAGACTTATGAAGGGCTTGGTGGAAAACTATGCTAAGTGGATTTTTAGGTGAAAGCGTTTTTTGGCCTGTGTTTTCTTGAAGACTAAGCGTAAAGCAGCAAAAAAGAAAACAGGGCAATGTTTACCACATAAAAACAAGCCTGTAGGCAAAAAACCAGCAATTTTGGAGCAAAAATAAAAAAAAACTCCCAAAAATCCACTTAGCGTAGTTTTTCACCAAGCCCTTCAATTATTTTCACTCGAGTCGTGTGACAGCCCATTGTGTGCGATCGAATTTCACAACAATTCATATACCAGGTATGCAAATTTTCGGCAGTTTGAAGCTGAAGAATATCTTCAGAACTAGTTAAGTATTTTGTCCAAAGTCTTGACCTGTCGTCATTTACTTTAATTTTAGTACCATTTTCGTTACATATTTTCCATTTGACGATGAAAATGAATCCATTGACAACGTTTCTCAACCGCCGAAACCACGCAAAACTTACTATTCTGAAAGCCCCGTTTAGAAATGAAAACCGACAGAAAATGCACTGTTTGCAAGATACTCAGCTCATCGAAAACGGACCGACTTCTCGTGATGCCGATTTCCCACTCTTAGATGAATTCTCCGTAATGTTTCCGTTCCAAAGTGAAAATTTTCCCACCGCAGCCGAGCGAATATTCATTTCCAGTCCTCGCAAGAACTTTTCAAGGAGACAGCGCCCTCTGTGGTCACATTGAATTGTGGGCATAAAAACATCCTTTCGAGCGCGGGCAACACATCGTCAAACATCCGATTTTTTTCACATAAGTGAAAAAACAACTCTCCTTTCCGAATTTCTAGCACGGCAACCTTTGGCAAATGGGCCAAGACTCTCAACTGCGGGCCGCTTTTAAGACGAGAGTTGCTTTCGAGACTGTCCCGCCTGGCTCAGTTCTCTCTGTACTGCGAAACGCCGATTTGTTCCAGGAGTCAACTTAAATCTCTTCGCGTTTGGCAAGCACAGAGAAACACTACTGGCTTCTTTAAAAGTGTCTGACTTGCTGATCTACAGACTTAAATGACGTCCATTCGACCACATGGCTGGCGAGTTTCGATTAAATTTAGCTAGCGATCGACACCTCACAGCCACGTAAGTTTCCTATCAATAAAACTTAAATCAATGTTTTAACCGCCAAACGTATAGTCTACGTCACACTATCAAACAATACTTTCCACCCGTCAATCATTTCACGTGCTCTACAGGTAATTCAATTTGCGCATGAATATTAATACGCAAGGGAATGAGCTGACTTGGGTTTTTTGCATATGTTATTACTCGAAAACGAAGAGGAAATCAGCCAAAACAAATGCAGAGCAAAGTTTTTTAACTGGAGTGAGGTCCACATGCCAAATCTCAGCAGTTTCTTTTGAGCACATCGAAAATCGACCAAAACCGGGAGGACGTTCTTGCCCCAAGCCCTTCATTGTTCAGATCTTCATGTTCATTTTACATTTTGGTGCATTTCTTTGCTGTCCTTTGAAAATGACAGTTTCAAATGGCCAAATTGAAGGTACTGTGGAGGACATCTTTCCATAACAGTACTTTTTTCATTCTTTTTCTTTATTTCAATGCCGTCTGCAGCAATAATTATTGTTCAGTGGTAGGTCATTAAGTCAATATGGGAGAGTTATATATATTCACGTATCCAATAGTTACGAGAAGTCTTAAATAATAGAGGGAGCTTTGACCCACTAATCAATGGCACTCCTTCCAGTATTTACAACCACCTGTAATCTTCAACCATTTACACGAAGTCTGTGCTTCATTTAAAATCAGACATTCTCTGTTTTATTGCACCCCTTTTCCGTTTCTGCTCCTGAACTTTGAAATGAACTGCCACAAGATGTGAAATTAAGTAGTACTGTAGAGATTTTTAAATGCCAACTGATCAAGCCTGTCCTTAAGTGTCGAGCACTTTTCTCATGATTTTCCCTGTTCCCAACAAGCACACCTGCTGCAGGAGTTCCATGTGGTAGGACATTCCCAGTAGGTTTAGCCAGTTTCCAAATCCCCTTGAGATTGTCCCCAATGCACCAATAACTACTGGAATGGCATGGACCGATCGACAGTTCCATATCCGCTTGATCTTGTGCGTAAAATCGTGATAGTTCTCGATCTTCTCTTTTTCTTTGCTGAGCACTCTTGTGTCAAAGGGGCAGGCTACGTCAATAATAAGGCAAGATTTTTCTTCCTTATTCAAGAGCACAATATCATTTGAAGTCCCATAACAGTTTGTACTTTTCGGAGTCACAGACCGGATCAGTCTTGTGGTTTATCGTAGTACTTTTGGGTGCGCTCGTTTAAATATGAGGTCTTGTCCATGTCTAAGTCCTTCACCTTAAGGACTTCCTCCTTGAACACAGCTTTCAGTATCCTTTCCAGGGATCTTGCAAGGTATTATTTAGGCTGTTTATCTCAACATTCACACACTCCTCGATGCTAATCATTCCACGGCCACCCTAGATCGTTTCATGTGTAATCGGTCCACATCTGCCTGAGGATGTAATGCTCGAAAGCTGGTCAACAGTTTGCGTGTTTCACGATCCATTAACTGTAGCTCCTCATTGTTCCATTCTATAATTCCTGCTCCGTACCTTACAATTGACACTGCTCTTGAATTTATTGCTTTGATCGTGTTGCCCCCATTCAGCTTGGATTTGAGTATTGTCCTTAGTCTACGAAAATATTCCTTTTAAATCTTATCTTTCATCTCACCATGCTTTATATTGTCTGCCTCTAGCACCCCAAGATACTTATAACCCTCATTATCCTCACTGTTTAAGGCTCTTATCACTTTATCCCCAAGAAGGGAGATTCCTTCACTTTGGATTACTTTGCCTCACTTCAAAATCAGTGCTTCACGCTTGGATATTCCAAACTCCATCCCAATTTCCTTAGTCACCACTCTAACAGTTTGAATTAGAGAATCCTCTTGGTTTTCGTTTTCCCCGTACAGCTTTAGGTTGTCTATAAAAAGCAAATGATTGACCACTCCCATCTTATCACCAAGGTCATAGCCAGCCTTAACTTTCCGTAACACAAGTGATAGTGGTATCAGCGAGACCACAAATAGCAATGGTGATAAGCTGTCTCCTTGGAAGATTCCTCTTTTAATTTGCACTTCGCCCAGTTCTTCGTTACCAGCAGTCAACACTGAGGTTCACTGGCTCATACTGTTCTTAATTAAATCGATCATATTCTGGGCCACGCCAAACATCCTCAACACTGTGGAATCCAAGAGTGTGGAACCATATCGAACGCTTTCTTATAATCTATCCAAGCCATTCCCAGTCCAGTTTTCCTTCCTTTGCAGTTCTTGATGATCGATTTGTCAATTAATAGCTAGCTACTCCTTTGTCCCCCTGGACTTTCTTTTGCACCCTTTTGCTCCTCCGGTAGTAAGCGCTTTCCTTCGAGATGCTCATACATCTTTTCTCCCAGCACTCCTGTCAGCAGTTTCCACATGATTGGTAAGCAAGTGATTGGCCTAAAGTTTGTCACCGCAGCCCCCTGTTCTTTATCTTTCATTATGAACACAGTCCTCCCTTTGGTCATCTTAGCTTAGCAGTAGCAGGATTACAACCTGGAGCTGGCTGCTCTTTCCCAGACACCACGTCAGGCGAAGCACGATTGGTTCCATTTACGCCATTCTCTGTACTTAGTGTTTCAGTCATCATCACAGTATTTTGCGAGCTTGATTTTTTCCTTACGGGACTCCTCCCGTCGTTCATGGGTCAAAACCCTTACCCTGTGAGCACAAGCTCATTTCCATGAGCACGGAGCCCTCTAATCAGGTGCTAAGCTATGGGGCCACCTGGTCCTGGCAAGGTCAGGGCCGGACCATCCCTGCACATCCCTCTTCACGGGATGTGTGTTACCCAAGTTATTATTATTATTATTATTATTATTATTATTATTATTATTATCATTATTATTATTTTATTATTATATTAGCAAACAATGATTCAGGAACTTAAAGACAGCAGATTGTGCTGCCGCGATTGGGGAGTCAGTCAAGGTTCACAAAGAATCAAATTGTAGCATTACTGTACGTGTACTACAGTTAACGAATTGTTTTAATTTATGGGCAGCTTTTTGCTAGATGTGCTGCTACAGAATCAAAGTTGATTCCACACTTTTGACCGCCATTCGATAAAATTAAGGATTCTGTTGTTCCACCACCGGCCAATTTTTTCACCAAAATTTTGTTTCTTGACATTTAAACAGAGAAACTGCATCAACGGTTGAGCATGATTAAAAAAATTACAGTGTTTTTCCTTGCCACCAAAAACCCGATGTATTTCCGGTAAAATCTGATTGGCTCACATTTTTCATGTGACACAGGATAACATTGTTTTTGACAGCTCATGCTTATGTCATGACATAGCTGTCATGCATGCTGACGGACCTGTTAATTATGTAGGGGGTGGCCAACGAATTGGCAGAAAAATTGTATCACATGTAATTTTTTCCTTCCTCTCGCCGCAGAGAAAAAATTCGCCTGATTGCAGGTTACGTGATTTGAAGAACAATGCTCCGTCTGTCAGACAGGATGATTTGAATTAGCGAAGACAAATCCAGCCAAGAAGAAATGCTTGAATTTGGCTGCTGTTCAGAGCATGTGCAGATTCTCAATCTGTGGTTCTTTACTTTAAATACTATATGGCAATTGCTCGAAGCTAAGTCATAAACATGGAATGCTCAACTGCTCAGGCATAATTTGAGGCCACATACAAATTCAATCAGTAATTTTGGTAGATTGAGAGCAGTGTTTTACAAATTCTTTTGATTCGAAGGAGTTTTCATGTACTACATGCCTTAAGCTTTTAAAATACAGGAAAAGCCAACTGAAATTTAGTCATGTTTTCTTAAAGTAAAAGCCCTTCAATATGAATTTCTTTCGGCTTTGCATTACCTTCCATCATCAGGATTGTAACCTACCCATTTCAACCTCCACAAAATTTCAACAATCTTATTTGAACAATCTTATTGTCAATTCATGTGTGTGATGACCTAAACCATTTTAATTTCTGGACTTTGTGAGCAACTGCTACATTGAAAAGCCATCAAGATACTAATCGATTGATTCTGAATACCGTTCAACACCACTATTAAATTTTAATGGGACTTCGTGGACAGTCAAATTCATACATGCAATTCCAGAGAAGGTCAGAGATGCTCCATAACATGACTTGGAATTCCATGGAACCCTTCCATCACTCTATGGAATTGCATGGAGATCCTCAGACACTCCTTGGAATTCTATGGAGTTCCACGGAGACTCCATGGAGTTCCATGGACACTCCATGGCATCCCATGGGACTATATTGAATTCCATGGACACTCCACACAAAGCCATGGAGATCATACTTTCATGGAGTTCCATGATGGAATTCCATGGGGTTATTTCACATTTTAAGGTGTCATTCCTCCTTTGACTGCAATTCAAGAACTTTCTTCATTTTCATGCCCTTGATTGAGTTGTTACCCAGTGATGTAAATCTGAGCTCATCAGGCAATTTTACACCGCATATTTTAAGGCAGTTATGAATGCTATGCTCAGGGTTCGCACGCACCTTGAAATTCCTTGAAAGTGCTTGAATTTGAAAATCAAAATTCAAGGCCTTGAAAGTCAGTGAAAAGTACATTGGGTCTTGAAAAACCTTGAAATTTGCTGTTTTACTGTTTCCACTTAGTGGAAGAACTAGAAAAGACTTAGACTTGAACAAATCTGGCAGTTATCCCTTAAACCCGATCGTCTAGTATCACATTCTAAAGGCATTTTTTTTTACTACATGAAGTGCTTGTTTTTGTGGCCCTGGAATGTCCTTCAAAAGTCCTTGAAATTTTTCCAACAAAGAGTACGAACCCTGTATGCTAGTTATTGACTGGTGAATTCTGTTCTGGTTACTTAGTCTCCCCTTAAGTTTCTGTGTCTGCAAATAATATAACTGTTCGTGAGGACCAAGTTACCAGCATTAGCTGCAATGCCACTGATGTTCCAAAGCCAAAAATAACCTGGGAATTTGAGGGTGGAGAACTTCCTTCAGGTGTCAGTTTTAGCACTACTGAGGAAGGATCTGTCCTTCAGCTGCGAAACGCAACAAAAGGAATGGAAGGAGTTTACTGGTTTAGATTGTGCTCAGCACTTAGTGAGGTGGCTGTGTTGCAACATGGTACTTATCTCTGCCAGTGCAGTAATTGTCATGAGGGACTAGTCACCACTCGGAATAACATGTTTGTTTGTTTTTTCTTTTTTTCACATGAGATCTTTGTTGACAGTCAGTTCTTCGAACACTATTTATGCGGGTATTTTTTTCAACAAGTAAATATGCATGTCCTGGCAATGATCACTTCCTCATTCTTTATTTTGGGGAGGAATTGGTTTTGTAAATATTCCAGTGCTTTGCTCTCGTCCAAGCTTGTTTTGTCCATGTACCTTTCCAAAACTGTGTGATCGGCATTTTTTGTTACTTTTATGGATTGATGTTCTCTCTTTAATAAACCACACCATTTGTATATGGTCTTATAAGTCACTTTTAACGCCACTTTTATTCCTGCTGACTCGACTGACTGACACAACTGACTCAGTGGATCTCTGAAATTGAACTTATAAGCTGTAATTCTCTAGTTTGACTGCAATTCAAGAACTCTCTATATGTTCACGTCTTGATTGAGTTGTTACCCAATGATGTAAATCTGAGCTCATCAAGCAATTTTGCATGGTACTGTATATTTAGGCAGTTGTGACTGATATTGTAGTTATTGACTGGCTGAATTTTCTTCTTTATTCAGTTTCTCCTCAGGTATCTGTGTCTCCAAAAAACCAAACTATTCTTGAGGGCCAAGGTACCAACATTAGCTGCAAGGCCACTGGTGTCCCAAAGCCAAAAATAACCTGGAAATTTGAGGATGGAGACCTTCCTTTAGGTGTCAGTGTGAGCACTACTGAGGAGGGATCTCTCCTTAAGCTGCGAAACACAACAAAAGGAATGGAAGGAGTTTACAGGTGCACAGCAACAAACAAAGCCGACTCAGCAAATTCAACTGTCCAAGTTCATGTGTTAGGTAATCTTTAATGAGCCTTGTTCAATTTCTTCTAAGTTATGTCGATCAGTCTAAAATAATGTAATTGTCATGTTTATGAATCGTACGTAATATACTACTTTTCAATGAATTGTGGTTAAATGGCGTTAATTCTCTCAGTTCTCTATATCTATCTGTTATCATGTAAATCCAAACTTCAGAAAAACCTACCGCCGAAGTTGGTCCCAATCCACACCCCACATTGATGAAAGGTGATGAGCTCAAACTGACTTGCAAAGTCAGTGAATCTACGTCAGAGATCAAGTGGAAAAAAGACGATGGCCCAGTTGTATCAAAAGCTCTTATAACGAATGGTGACAAGATGAGCACTCTTGTTATTGAAAACGTTGACACCGATGACAGCGGTGATTATTCTTGTGAGGCACACAATGAAGCAGGTTTTGCGTCATCCAGTGTGGAGATCAGAGTGAGAGGTGAGTAAGGGTTTGTCTGTTTGTTGGAAAACCGTTTTAGTTTCATGTTCATTAAAGACAGGAGCAGTTCCCACAGCTTGATATATTGCAAATGTACATTAAGGTAAACAGTTGTATTGTTTCATGTGTTAACAATTGTTCAGTGGTAGGTCATTATTTATCCATGTATCCAATAATTATGAGAAGTCTCTAATAATAAAAGGGGCTCTGACCCACTACTCAGCGGCACTCCTTCCAGTATAGACAACCACCTGTTGTCTTCAACCATTTTACACGAAGCCTGGGCTTCATTTAAAATCAGACATTCTCTGTTTCTGTTTTATTTATGCACTGCTTAAATTATGGATGACCTACACCACCAGAGTACAATGTACCAATCTTGGAATACACAGTACAGTACAGTGCATATGTAAGTGCTTAACTTGTGTAGAGGCTATGATGTCTTATGTCTGGTGTCTTAGTAATGTCTTATGTCTTTACAGCTTCCACTGAAGGGAAGATATTTGAGTGGTATTACATTGTTGGTCCTCTGTCTGCTGTCATCATCACTGCACTTGTCATATGGTACATCTGCAAACGTCGCATGACAGGTATGGTGAGCTGTGAATTTCAGATGGCAGTTTAGTTGGATTTTGAGCAGTGAACTGCAGTGAAAGTAACAGTGTTTTGCCTTGGAACACTCGCTCTTACAGTTGCCAACACAAGGAATGGTTGTTGAAACTTGCGCTTAATGTTTAAGTTGCTTAATTCAATATCAGTATTGGACAAATAATTAAGTTAAAATCAGACAGCTTATTACGGGCTCGTCAACAATTTTGTTTCATTTACCTATGTGTTTGTTTTTGTTATTATTATTATTGTAGACACAGCCAAGGCCTTCAAGTAAGTGGAAGAATTTTTGTATGTTATCTGCTTTTAAAGATGTTGTGTGGGTAGAGCACAGACTACCTTTTCTTAATGCTGTCCAAATGTTAAATGCGCTCTGGATTTACTGCCAAATCATCGAATCTGATAAATGTTCCAGTCTTTAATACATGTAATAATGTAAATCAGGCGAATTCTGAAATCGAAAATTAAAATCACTGGTGTACACATACAAAGCCAAGTAAATGAGCATATGAACCAAAATAAAAGACAAAGAGAAAGGAGGGAAATAATAACTTACAATCTGTGGGTTCCTAGTTTTGACAAGTCACCCATTAGATTCAAACGAGAACTCAACAAGAACCTGACCAAAATGGTCTTCAGTGCAGTCATGGTGTCCTTCGTAATTGCCCTTAGATAAACGAAATGAAAGTGTCTTATTTGATGCAATTTTTGAGACAGTTAATTGTAACGATTGACATACCCTAGGTGCAGTGTCTTTGCAATCTTGAATTTAAATAACATTTTTTTTAAATATGATTCAGTCCTGATGAAGAGCAAGGATATGATCTGGAAGAGCTAGATCATGAAGTGGATAAATGGGAGGTTTCACGTGTGAGCGTATAGTGTTGCGAGAGGTTATTGGCTCAGGGGCGTTTGGAGTAGTCTGGAAAGGAAGTTTGAAGGAGCCAGGTCGAGGACATGGGAGACAGGTTATCGCGGCAAAGTGCTTTACACGTAAGAATTTTGAACCGCTGGTTTTTATTAATAATAAATTATCATATTTATACTAAACAATGGCCAAGCATGAAATAATTTCTTTATCAAATTATTACCGTTGTAAAATTGTTTCCATCAGACAATTAAGAAAAAAAAAAAAGAGATTTTCTGGATTATTTAAGGAAATACATCCACAGGTAACCCAATGACTAGTATGTGAAACCTTGTAAACCTGGGTTATTTACGGATTGGAAGCTGTAGATATGTAGTGATATGTATAGAGTATGTCATAATATAAGATAGTTTTTATCTTTATTTTATGGTTTCCTCAGTTGTTTTTGCACATAAGGTGACGTGGCTGACATTGTTTTCTAGCACTTTTTATCCCTTGTACTTTGAGACAGATGATATCACTACTCATTTTCCACCGGCGATTTGGTCGCCTTTTCTTGCAATTTCCAAAGGGTAGGAGGTCAAATCGACCTAGCTACTCCATATAAGGGGTTACCACGGAGATTTTGCCGGTCCACAGCACCGAAGGCTCTGTCTTTGTTGTCACGCTTGTCACGTTAGCTGTCGTTTATTTTTAAACGATTACTGCAGTTACAATTCATTGCGTATTTGGTTTATAAGTGTCTTTTCAAGCCATTTTCCACCTTAGAAGCCCCCTGCCTGGCATCATAAAGCTGGGTTGATGGGTAGAGGCCACCCTTTGAAAGAAAACAGAGGTGAGAAGCAATTTCACACAAATTGGGCCGCTCAAAGTATTCGAGCGAGTGATGGCAATTCATGGAGCTTAAAGGCCATTTTTTAAGTGGATTCCGGGACCTGGCATGGCAATTTCGGAGAGTTTTAACCTGTAAATAATACAATCATTGCAATATTTTGTCACCAAGACCGGGTGGCTCAGCACGGTTTTAAAAAGTATCTGAAATGGAAATTGGCAGACTGTCAAGTGCCCGTTATTCAAGAAAGTCCCAGAACTCCTTTGGGTCACAAACGCAAACATGGCAGACCAGAGAGAGCAAGTGAAATCAAATAGCATTATCGGGGTCACACTAAAGAAGAGAGCAGGAAAATGTGGAACAGATGGCAAGAACTGGAGTCGAAGTTTGCCGCCATTGTAAACTTTTAACCTCAATAGGAATTTTTGTTTTCAAAACTTGAAGAGAAAGTTGCGTGAATTTTGCTGTTGTCAGAAGGTGGTTTTGGTTTTACAAGAGAATAAGCAGCCCCATTAAATGAAAATTGAGAGTTTCTGTCAGTTTCCAGGCTGATAAAGTCTACAAAAGTTACCTTTTGGCAACGACAATGGCTAATTTCAACCATAATCCGGGATTTGGCAAAGCTGCAGGTTTTTAAAAAGAGTTAAGTTGTTACCCTTCAGTGAAATCAAACAAATGCCCAATTATTGGTGACCAAGTTATGAATTTTTTCCCATAATTAAGAAAGGTTACCATAGCAACACTATAACCTATTAGAAACACCCCTAATTTAAGCTTTAAGACAAAATAACTCAAAAATCAGCTAGTCAGGACCTTCAATTAACCCCCATTTTTTATTGTTGAAAAGTAATAAGTGTGTCAAGATCAACAATAACTTTGCAAAATTTAAAAAAACTGTGGGGACATATTCTGAGCCAATTAAGGTGGCCCTGGATCTGCTCCTATGAATTTTTTTAACTTTGCAAAAATTTGTATATTATTATGCCAATTATTTCCTGGCAATGAAAAATGGGGGATCACTGAGCTCGTTTTGAACTTGTAGTTACTTAAAGCTAAAATTACTAGAACTTTGTAATAATATTGTGTTATTAAGTCTATTTAAAGACTCAGATACAGTATATAAGTGAAATGGAAGGATGTCAAAATGATTTACTTGGGGGTTGGTGATCCATAGGAAATCTGCAATGCACTGTCATTCAAGGGCAAACTAATAACGCTGCTAACTGCCCTTCCTGGAAAAAAATGCTTAAGCTGCCAGCATCAATGAACTGTATGACGCTTTGAAGGTGTTGAATTGGGCAAGCACATCACGTCACTTACTATGTGTTAAGTTTTGCTTGATATTTATTGTACTCTGATCTTCTGCATCACAGCCACCTCTGGGGCAGAAGGAAGAAAAGCACTGATGAGGGAGATTGAACTGGGAAAAAAACTGGAAGAACAATCTCAGCCTAACATCATCACATTCATTGGATGCGTTACGACACGCAGTAAGTTCTTGTTTGGTTTACCTCTTGCTAGAGTCTAATTACGGGAAGGAGGCACATCCAAACAGTTATTTATTTAGTTTTAGCTTAAGAATTAAACATTCTTCTCAGAAAGGGTAATTTTGCCCACACTTTACACACATGAAATGCAAATTTAGAAATCTTTCAGTTGTGGCACATTAATTGTCGGTCCCAGCATTGCCTAAACATCAAAATGTTAACAATTACA
The DNA here is from genome assembly GCA_016490735.1 of Pachyseris speciosa. NCBI lineage: Eukaryota > Metazoa > Cnidaria > Anthozoa > Scleractinia > Pachyseridae > Pachyseris > Pachyseris speciosa. The sequence continues at coordinate 52,841 of JAEMWC010000086.1, read as the reverse complement.
TACAAAGTAGTTTTCTATTTGCCTTCACAGTAGTTAAAACAGAAAATCCTTCAGCTTGTGCATTATAAAGTGGCTTGTTGGCAACTGAAGGAGAGAATGCCCAGGCGAGCCTACATTTAGGTAAATGTAATCTGGTTTCTGGAGGATAAATCTATGTCAAGTATCATAAATTACCTCTTTTTTTGTATCTACACAGTTCATCCAATCCTGATCATGGAGTACTTACCCTGTGGAGATTTGCTGGGGTATTTGAGAAAAAGCCGAGGAATTGAAGACAAATATCATCTCGGAGAGGGTGAGGCCTTGGAGCTGGGTACATATGACTTTGTCTCATTTGCCAGACAGATTGCAACTGGGATGGTGTTCCTTGGATCGAAAGGGGTATGTCAAGAACTGAAAAATAAATTAATTCAATGACTCGGCCCCACTTCTTGTTTTTCAACCCAAATAGCAAGTGCCATCTTCTCAGTTTTAAATATGCACGCATTATTCATAAAAAAACAATGATGATTTCTTTTCTTTAGTTTTAGTTGAAGAAATAATTCTGGTATGGTGTTAGGAGGGGGGAAGCGGGTGTGAACTGCTTAGCTCCTGAATCTTCCACTTCGTATAAAAAAGATATGCAATTCATAAGCCTTCCATTATTAAGAGGGTACATTGCTGGTAAATGTTAAATTGCCTGAATCAATAATAATTATAATAATGAGGTAGTTGCTCTAGTATGACATTAAGTATTCATAGAAAATTCCAACCATGTACACCTGACCAGTCTTACAGGATCTGGTACCCAAGTACATGTTTTTGCAGGTGGACTCAGCCCAACCTGAACATGGCAGCAGACTGACATACATTTTGGAACGTTCTTTAATAATTATTACATTGTTTGAGGTATTAATAATTCTCCTTTGAGGGATGTTTTGAACTGATATTATTTAACCGTTTGTAGATCATCCACCGAGACTTGGCAGCAAGAAACATCCTACTGGACCGAAACTGTGTTTGTAAAATCACTGATTTTGGCTTGGCCTACCAAAACTTTAAGTATGGCCACGGAAATGCCAAAAAGGTACATGTAGGCTTTTTCTAATTTTAATCGTGTAGCATAAACATAGTGCTTTGGCTTCATTCATTCGTCATTCCGTTCAAAGGGCCTATCGCTGCTATTCGCACTGCCAATGCCAGTTCCATTACTTTACCATTACCAGTGCCAGTACCATTACCATTTCCTTTACTGCTGCCAACATAATTTATGTCACTTCCACTGCCACTTACACCACACATTCATTCCTTTTTATTATTTTATTTGTTGTTCAACGGGCATCTCACGCGCATTGCCATTTTCCTCTGCTGCTGTAAAACTATTTCACCACCACTGCCAGTGCCAGTACCAACACCTGACTGCCATGACCACTACCTCTAACACTACCATGCACTACCCCTACTACTACAGTACCACTACCAATATCACTAACCTGACCGACACTGCCAGTGCCACTACCAACACCTGACAATAAACGATAAACCGTAAGCCCCGTCTCACAACACTTATTCCTAATAATCTGTGGGACGTTAAAGAACACTGTTCGAAACGAGTAGGGGACATATTCCCCAGTGTAGTGGTCTATCTCTGCCAGCATGTGGTCGGCCTGGCTGGATTAGCTTGAAGGGCTTCTGAGCGAATGAGACCACAATAAATATACAGCCAGAATTCAGGCTATTCACCGGGTGCTGGAACTACCCTTCAAACCCCAACCTCTACCACCATCGCTTCAACCACTTCTACTTGTACCCTTGTTACCACCAATGCCACTGCCATTATACAGCTCTACCACTACCATTAGCACTGCCATTGGTGTTCTATCACAACTACTACCACTTCCACTATTACCGCCACTGCTTCCGTAATTGGTAGCATTGCTACTGCATGATACGGTCACTAGAAGACATCTTGATGAATTACTTTGTTTAGTTAAGCCTTTATTCAAGAAGTACATAGTTTTCAGGCAATTAATGTTGTGCGAACTTGCTGTAAATATGCCAGTATCTGTAGCGTTATAGTCATACTTTTATTACTGATTACGTTTGCAGGGTTGCATTCCAGTGAAATGGACGGCACCTGAAATACTGTACGGAAACCCTGCAGCCCTCACCAGCCAAAGCGATGTGTAAGTGAAGCTGAGCTATTTTGTTTAGTTCAACCACTCTCCATTAGAAGAAACCATCAATAATTGGTCTCCTTATAGATAGATAGGGGAAACGATAAGGGGAAACGAAATTAATTCAAGCTATTCACCAATTTGAGCCTAGAAAAAGTATTCCTAAACATATAACACAATATGTTTTTTTTTCTTTTGTTTTTGTTTTTGTTGTTGTTATTTTTAGTCGTGGATACACGAAGCGTAGGAACGACTGTTGTTGGGGGTCAGATTATGCAAATTTGTCACTCACTCAGATGTAAACAAATCGATATGTCAACGGCATACAAAATAAATATCGATTTTCCGAAATATTGCCGGAACACCTCTAGTATGTCTAAGGAGCAACAGTCGAATCGATGAACGGAATGAAAAAAGTAAAGTAATGTAACTTTGTTTCGGCTCGGATCGAACGAACAAACGGCAAAAGGAACGTTCGATCAAACAGCCAGACGGCGAAAGAAATTATAAACAATATTCCGTCACAGGCGCAGCTTCTCCTACGTTCATCCAATTCACGGTCTGTGGAAAAAATATGAGCCGTTCAACCCAAGATATTATACAAGTGTGCACAGAAATTGATGAAGGAAACTTTTTGACACAAATAAAGCTGCATTCTCGAAGCCATTTTCAGCGTTGGAAATAACATTCTAACGAGAACAACGCAATCTAAAATCAAATCATTTGTTTTGGCGCCATCGCGTCTAGCCACAATGTAAACACAAGTTTGCTTTGAGAAATACTCTTCGTTTTAACTAAACGCGCCATTTTTTCAGTAAAAGTTTTGAATGAAACTTGTTCACGTTAATATCCAAGAAAACGAAGGCAAATGTTGCATTTCACATCAGCAGTAAAAGCGTAATTTGCATATGTCAAATTTCGGTTGCGTCCGTTCGACAGCAATTTCCCCGAAATATTGCAGTGTTTGGCTGGCTTCGTTTTGGCGAAATCGTCCTTGTGCCTGATATTTATCCGACCATACGGACAAGACAGAAACCTGTTCGGCTTTCAAAAGGAGCACATTGTTTTAATTCTCAGTAAATATGCACCCCGAGATTAAATTGCGTTAAGCTCATGAACAAAAAAAATGATGCTCATAAGAGCTGGCCATTTAAACTTATTAAGATATTGTTAAACACTTTCCAGGAAGAGTTTTTACGCGTTTAAACTAATTGTAGTTAAAACGCCGTTTTCTCGAGTCACCTTGGCTTAATCCCCCTTATCGCAAATAAGGTTACATATCCACGACTTCTTCACAGTTGTACTTTGATTTTATTTCGAAGCGCCGTGTCTCAGTAAGTAGTACACCAAAGGAAAGACATTGCTCGCGATTGCTTTGGTTTCAATGGTAATATATTATAGGGTTTCTTTCAATGACCCAAATGTTTGAACCACCTAAAAACATAGTAAAAGATGTATTTTCATTAGCTTTTCACCTTTCGAATTTTCGATATTACAGTGATTTATTCATTCCATACTCTGTTTGAAAACTGTATTTTTATCATTTTGTTGTTGTTGTTTTTATTAATTTTGTGAAATTGCAGTGTTAACATTATATTTATCTATCTTTCTAATCCACAGTTGGTCCTACGGAATTGTTCTCTATGAGATCTTCACCATCGGTGAGTACTCTTATGGTTGTTACTAAAATAGTAAAAACGCAAATATCGCACAGCCCGCTTAAATAATAATTATAGGCATTAGCTTCCTAAGAATCGGTAGTACTCTGTAAATACCAACAACTCACGTAGAAATCATGAAACGAAGGAACAAAATTACGCACAATGGTATCGGAGAAGTGAATTGAACTTAAGTCAAGTGGTGTCTTGTCGTCACTAATTAGCTTACAAGACTTATCTTCCGAGGCTACTTAAATAGTCAGCTTGCAGAAGCGAATGTTAATTTTGGCATGGCATTGTAACTGACACTTGATTTAATGAGAAGTGGTAATGACGGAACGTAGTGACATTCCGATGTGGTGACCCTTGTGCAAGAAAGTTGCCTTCCTTTGTTACTGTCAACAGAGCACGTTTCTTGCCCTTGGGTCACCACGACGACATTGACGGCTCACGACGAAGACGACGGCGACGATGACCGCTCTCGACAGATGACAGATGACGACGACTAACAGCGACGGCTGATGACAGTCATTGTATGTTTTTGTAAGAGTGCATACTGAGCTCAACAATGGCCATGGCTCACCAATGCATGGACACCCACTAAATATAACCCCTGAAACAATATTGGTAGATGTTCATATCGATTCTGATTCGAAATTTTGTGGCCTTATGAGAGAAGTATGCGTGAGAACAAGTGCGCAAATTGGAGTGATCATTAATAAGGCTGCCACATGTAAAATTCTTTCAAGAGCGTGCGTTGGATATGTGGTTATAGATATCCAACAAGTTGGCTTTAACCCTTTAACTTTTTTTTCCATGATTCTGAAAGTCCTTGTTATGGAGCCATTTGGTAACGTTCAAATCGACAGAAAGTGATGATAGCTATATAACGTTTTTAAGAGCAAAAAGAGCCCTTGCTATTAACACTTGTTGGTGGATTGACAGGTGACTCCCTAAGGAGTTGTGACATCAACCAGGGCAAAACGAATGTTTTTGGTACGCTGTGGCTGGAAAGTTCAAGCTGCGCGGTTTGCGGGCAGCAACAGTAATGGCGCGATAGGTTTATATCACTGGCCAATCTTAGGTACAATTTGTTTTCCAATGTGTTTCTTAGGTGCATATGAACATTTCATGGTTTTTTCCTACATTCCCTCGCTTTCAACAACTTCATGAACACAAGGTTACCCGAAATTGCTAAGGAACGTTTCAATCACTCTATTAAAACGGTTCTAGTCAGGAAACTGCTATATTTCAGGATGTGACTGGCGTTGTTGGTAACACAACGACGCCAGTCACATCTGTCCAGCCAGTTAAATCTCTTCATGTACCAAGCACGGAAAGTTATCGTTAGTCGGCGAACGATAATTTGTAAAAAAGATGTTAAAGGGTTAATAATCCTTTATGCAACAAGCGCAAGTGGAAGAATTGTTTCATCACACACAGCCCCCTTCAAAATGTGCCGGCAGCCGGCAAATTTGCCGCCTACAGTCTATTATTTGTCGCTTATTTCACACTTGGACTTCACTGTGAGTTCTCTAGCAGGCAAAGGTTTGCTGGCAGTTGCTGCTTACTTCTTCATCTATACTGGCCTCTACTACAAAACCCTTTGACAGGGCTACACACACACGAAAACAGAAAAGCAGGAAATATTGCTATATGTTGCTGACTTCATTTTGCAACGAAAACGAGAAGATGATTTAAGGGTGGTCATTTGTCGGGCGTGGTACAGCGTCTTATGTCCGGAGGCCACTAAACCAATTACAAGCCTGGGATATTACATACTTTTCATTCTCAATATATAAATAAATAAGTTGATGGACATGGATATGATAAATTTTATGACATTAACACTTAACAGGGGGTATTCCATACCCGGGCTGGACAGAAGGCAAAACAATTGCAGAAATAAAAAAGGGCTACCGTATGCCAAAACCCGAACACATCGACGACACCCTGTAAGTCCTTGCCGTTTATTAGGACTGCTTAGAAAATGAGATTTGCTATCTGCTTCTGAATTCTATAATTGAGTATATGCCTTCTCATGACGCCACCTTAAAATGAGCAACTTACATGTATGTTAGTCCTTATTCTTAAATGGCCACCGTGGCTCTACGAGATATACTTTCAGTTATCATAAAACTGTTTTGGTCTCGGCGTGCAAAACTCCTAAAATAGTGTATCCAGTGGGTGAAACTGTAATAGTTGCGGTGCATTTTATCTGGTGAATTGCGACTTATCCACTGGATAAGTTAACCGCTTTTAGTTTTTAAATGGAAAACAATGAGTTAAGGTAGTGAGGGTTTCCCATTGAATGGTGTTAGCTTGTAAGCATGTGCACATGCTTTCCTTTAGCTCCCTACTTTAAGTGCGGACGCTGCTTCATATTTGTCACGTCCAGTTGCGCTAGTCATACTGAATAATGATGTTTAAATTGTGTGTTTTAGGTACAGTGTTATGACGAGGTGCTGGCATGAAATTCCCGAATTCCGCCTCCCTTTTGAAAAACTTCGCCAAAGAATGATCCAATACATCGAAGAGGAGGTTCGTTCTGAAATTGATATTGTATTCTAGTAGACACGAATTTCATTAAAATTATCACATTTATTTAATTGTTTGTTTTTTGCGTATTTATCTGTTGGATTTTTATGTTGATTTCCATCACAAACTTCATTTTCTCTGTGTTTTATTGCAAGTAAAGTATATTGTTATCGACAGAACGAAGTTCATAAAGGATGCCGCAAGTAACAGAGACGGACTAAAACCCCCCGGGGTTGCAGCTAATGTGCGGTTATCATGTAGCCATACTGCAATTTTACCTTATTTCCAACAGATACAATACTTCCAAGGGACGATTTGCTAATTATAAATAACCGTGATTTTTAGAAACTAATTAAGAGTAATTAAGTATACCAAAATTCATTTTGTGCTTCTGGCTTCAATTAAATTTTGCCCCTTTATGACAATGTTTATTACCAAGGAGTCCCTGACGGCTTATTTATTTGTTTATTTTTATTTTAGGTTTAAGGTTTTGACTAGCTGGTCAGGGGATAAAATATGTTGTCCGCATTGGATAGAAATGCTACTTTTTTTTTCAATTGGTTGGCTGATTTTATTAATTCGTTTGATTTGTTTCTATTTTAGTTTTACCTTGGCTTGGTGGACATGTCAAAGTACAACGGTGCCAGATACTCCAAAGTTGAAGACGAAGGGGCACAGGCTGGTGCAAAAGACGAGCCAGTCGAGAATGAACCAAAGACGAAAGTGTCAACTGAAAGGAAGTGGAATAGTGTTCGCAATTAGAGCGTTAAAATCACTTTTAGGGGCCAAAAGAATAGTTCATAATTGTAGAGGAGGTCGAAAAATAAATGAATGAGGTTGATTTAAGGTACTAAACCGAATTGATAAGTCAGGCAAGGCCTCCTGTAGCAGCTAGCAGTTGAAAATGCACAATTATTTGAAACCTAAAACCTTTTTATAAAAAACTAACAAGGCCAAAAAGTGTTGCTTGCAATTGGTTTTCCGCGAAATCAATAGATTGTGCTTAAAGACTTTGAAGCTTTGACGTCTTCTATGATCTATTGCTGAACAGACGCTCGGCAACATGCAATCTATTTGTTTTATATAATAAAGAAACAAAATGCAAGCTAAAAATTTGTTTATTTTCACATTTCTGGAAAAAAAGTGGGTCGTGATGACGTAATCTGTGCATCTGTCCTCTAATAGATCATAGCTAAGAACCAATCACAATGCTCGAACTATTCACCTTATTATATAATTGCAGATAGAAAAATGTTATAACCTGCAAGGTAAAAAGAGTTGTTCGTAATTCGTTTCGAGATAGATCAATACATTTAGGCTCAATGTATATTGGAGCCTATAGATAAGCGAGCCAAAGCCGTTTGTACATGCTAACAGTAGAAATGGAAAAACTCACCAGGCCCCAAAGTGTTGTTTGTAATTCCTCTGTGGTAGATAAATATATTACGGTGAAAGGTATTTAGGCCAATGGATAGGTCAGGCAAAACCGCCTGAATGTGCTGTTACTGTAGCAGGTTCTCATTAATTCGCGGTGGTATAATTATACGCATTTTTACGTCAAGCTTCTGTGTTTATCTAGAGGTGACGTGCAAATAAACGTCACCGTCTGCGTTATTTGTGTACCGCTGAAACACTTGATAGACCTTATGATCATTTTTTGTGCTAAAATGTGTAACATTGTAGCGCGGGTGGCTAATTTCCAAGTTTTGCAGAACAACAGGAGGGAAGCATTTATCAACTAATGTTGTAAAGGCGGAAATAGACAATAGCTCATTGTCATTGTTCTTATTCCACAAAAATAAAGTCGCGTGATACGTGCGAGTGTACTAAAAAAGAGTCGCGAACACCATTACGGAGATAGGCAGAAATAAACAAACAGGTATTCGTTGGCAAAGAGAATTTCTTGCCAATACGTCACAACACCTCCCTGCAGAATTGGCTATCTGGTTATATAGAGAAGGAATGGATGGGTGACTTCTGTGAGTACAACAGGCTGAATAGACTTTTCCACCTTTCTTTTATTAATTTATTATTATTATTATTATTATTATTATTATTATTACTATTATTTTATCCTGACCGCGTAGCCAAAATCTCTCGACACTGCAAAGCAAAAGCACCCTAAAGTTCCTAAAATGGCAAAGTTTGAGAGTCATGTCTTGCAAAATAGCGAAAACATGTTTCTACAAAGTCAGGAAATTTTATAAACGTTTGCCTGAGGGCACAGACTTGCCCCCACCATACAAAGGATTGTAAAAATTTCCCCACATTGCGAAGCTATAACTTTGCGATTTTTCACTAATTTTAGAGTACTCTATCCAGCAGCATCGACAGATTTCCGTCAAGTGACCAATATCAAACGTTTAAAAAACCATGGAAAGGTCTGTTCGCAAACCATTCATAAACGTGCTTTTCCTTTTTTATTATTTGCTTACTTTTTATACTGCCCCAATACAGCGCTTGTAAGAGAGAAATTTAGATCTGTGATGAACAAAATGCAAAGACATCCATTCTCTCTAGATTTGTGTGTTGTAATAAACGAGCAGTAAAGTTATGCAAATTGGAGAACGGAAGGGGATTCCCCCATGCACGCCTTTCTCGCGGCTCCCCGCGGTTTCGTCAATAGCTGCTGGTTAGAGACCGTGCGCGCTATAGAAATTACGATAAGAAAAATACAAATGCAAGGACATCCACGCACTCTAGATTTTTATGTTGTGAAAAAGAAAAAAACCTACCGTAAATTTATTTAAATTCGAGAGAACCAAAGGGTATTCCCCTCCTCGTGGTATCTTCAATCCATGCTCGCTAGAGACAGTGCGAACTACAAAAAAAGGTTCGCGATAGAAGGTTTCTAAACTGTTTTCTTTATCAAAACCGTCACTAAAATTAAACAATTAGAATTCTCCGTGAGTACTTAATATAACATAAGGAATTATCTCCAAACACAAGAAACACAAGTGCAATTTACCTCCCCGTGATTCGCGTGAGCCAGCGTAATCTTGGAGCTTTTACAATGTTTTCGGAATCAATCTGCTTCAGTTTAGTTTCTAATCCATGTATATATTTCTATCTCTTTGCTGGCGCATGCATCTTACGAAAACTGTTATCAAGGCCTTTATCACAATCAATGGATAATAAAATGCACAGTACACTCTTAGATCAGTTTGTATAATCCGTTCTATCGAGAATCGAGTGAATCAAATTACATAAATTGCGTTCACAACTGCGAGGATCATTCTTCATTTGATTTCATTTCCGCAGTTCATATATGATTCATTTCATATATCATTCACACTCATTTCTTTCACGGGAACATATGAACCCACAATTGACCTGCTCCCAACGTCAGTGGCTTCATAGCTCAGTTGGTTAGAGCATCGCACCTGTAATCGCGAGTTCACGGGTTCAAATCCCGTTGAGGTCCTGAATTTTTTTCAGGCTTCTTTTCGCAATTGCATAAATTGCGTTCACAACTGCGAGGATCATTCTTCATTTGATTTCTTTTAAATCTGTCTGTAGTGCCCTTTCAGATTGTTGGTTTCTGCTAGCAAATGAATCGTTGTCTTATAAATCCATTTATTTTTCTTGCTATGTTTCTTTTTGTCTGCAATTACTAGTTTTAGCGGCGAGCTCACTAAAATCAGTCCAAAATACATTCTCAAGGGAATTATTACCTACTAGATTCTTTTCTATTTCTTGTATATAAACGTTAAAATTAGATCCATAAATGAAAGCCATACAGATCAGGTGTCAAGTATTGTGTTTCAATCTATTCTTTAACTTTTAGCAACGTTATAGGAACTCTTCTTCCAGTCTATATGTCGATCATTTCTGTTACCCACAAGTGTGCAGGATATATTTAGGATCCCATTCGCTGTTTTTCAAGTCGTTAAATCAGTCAGTTCTTGAGTAAATGTTTTATTTCCATAGCTACTCTAGCGTTTGATCGAAACTGAGCATTTGTTCGAGAAAAAATGATATTATGTTGGTTACATGACAACCAGGAACAACGTTTGCTAAAATTTTACCAAGCCAACTGGGTGCTGGTCAGTTCGTTGGTTCGTAATATACCCATGAGTGATGAATATGTGATAATGAATATATAAAAATCATGTCACTAGTGTTGAGTACTGTTTGAGGCCAAGCCGCAAACTACGACGCAGTGTTTTGCAGAAAAAAAAACCTGAAAGGGGCAATGTCATGCTATTTGGCAACTTTATGAAAAGCTAGAAGGTGTCTTCGCATGGATTGAATTGGTCTAGTTTTGTTATTAAAACGGCTATTTGAAGCTACTAAAACTGTTTCCTGTCGCCTGTTGCTACGGATGGCAAGGATGCAAATAGATTGAAACTTGAAAAAAATTTGCCAATATTTTCAAGTTTTGATGCTGGGTCTTCAAAAATCATCAGAAAGTTTATTATGGTTAGCTCTCCCTGACAAAATTCATTTGATACCTTCGTCGTAGTTTTACAGAAGCATTTTGTTTATGAGTAAAGGCTCAAAATAATAATTTTAGCACGGAATTGACCTAAAACAGCAAAATACTCACGACGTAGTCCCCTTAACGTAAATCCAACTACTAATCTCTCATACCGTGTGACGGGTTTAAAGAAGACAGCACACAGACAGAAAGAAAAAACAAACCAAAACAGGAGAATTTTCCCCATGCGAACAAGACAACCTTTGACCCAAAGGTCTTTTCGGAAGAGAACGAAAATGGATTTCCCAGCGTGGTTCCTCGTGGTATCGTCAATCCCTGCTAGATAGAGAGCGCACACTACTGAACTTACAAGAACTTAAAAGAAAAGTTACCAATAGAATATTTTATCAAACCCGTTTCTACTGAAGAAATGAAAAACGCGTCGAGTGCATTGTTGAGAAATATAAGCACTTGGGAGTTTTGCGAACACAAGAGAAATGTCTTTTTTGCATTATCGTGCGTATAAACGTCATTTCCGCCCATCCCATGTATTGCGACATCCGTCCATAATATAATGTTGTAATTTCGTTTTTTATAATTTGGTAACATTTCTACCTAAAGAAGGCTGGTTGGCCAGCCGAAACATTGTTCTCAAATATATTACGTTGTATCAACCTTGCAGTAGTCATTCGATTTCTAATCGTCCATTATTCAAATTTAGTTGATTAGATCTCCTGTGAGATCCAACTTACAAGAAAGCAGGATCTTCGTTCACGGCCTTTGCAGTTATTAAAGCTTTTTAATTACCCAAAATGAAGTTTTTAACTATATATGTTTCAGCGGAAGAACAGAGTCTTCTTCAAACATAACTGTTTTGGTGTAAACTTTGATGTGGCAGAACGCGATTTTTGCGTTTTCACCTTTTTTTAATCAAACTACTGAAAGTAGGAAACTTTGAGCTTTTAAAAGTCAACATGTAAATAGTTATCTTCCAGGAATCTTTTCACAGCAATGTGTTGTCATTAAGGTTACCGTGTACCTTCATGGGGGTCTCTAATCTAACGGTTGTAGCGGCTCCTCATTACAGACCAGATGCCATAAACCCTATACCAAATTAAAGCCAATTGAACTAGCTCTTCGAATATTTCATTAATTTTGTGAGAAAGTGAATTACTAAACGCTCCGTCGAGTCTAAACTCGAAGGTGTAAATCAACTTTTGAAAGCTACAACTAAATGTGATTTTTGTATTTAGAGAAATTGATATTTTTCTCAAAGTCTGGAACTCAGAAGCTCAAAAAACCTGTTTTTCCTTTATTCGACTACGTTCAAAAGTTGCAAAGCATTTTAAAATTTGTTAGAAAAAAAGACGGAGCGACCGCATGGAAATGGCTCTCAGGGAAAAACGGTTTTGAATTATCTAATTCCCCAACACATTTTTCTTGAAGATAAGTTAACCTAGCAACTGTCCAAATTTGATCGAGATGGAAAAAATTGCCCTTGAGTTGTAACTCTTGAAAGTGTCCTCTTCAAGACAAAAATAAACTTTGCGAAAACAGCGTTTGCAAAAAATCTTCTCTACACAAACAAACACCGCCCGCAAACACCTATATCGACGATCGGCCAATCAATTTAAGCTAACTTTTCTTCCGGTCACCTACTGTGGAAATTTTACGCGTAATTTTATATGCACGCAAACTCTCATGCTACAAACAGTTCACTAGTTTATCATTTTGTCACATTCTCCATCTTTGACTAAGTTTACCTGACCCATTGTCATAGCCGAAAAACTAACAGCGCACAACCTTCATGAAGCAAAACAACTTTTTTTGCGTGCAATATATCCCGCGGAAATCGCTCCGGTTGGCTACATTTGCATTAACATATTGTCCATGTTTACATCCGGTGCAAATAGGTTTTTTCACAGTTTCTCGGCGACTATTCACGCGTTTAAAATTTTTTTTTTTTGCTTGAAAGTTCACAGCAAAAAGTTCATTTTTATGGAGAAAAATAAAAATCGAAAATTTTATACCCTGAGCGTACGGTAACCTTAAGATACCCCACCTAAAATCAGAAGTTCTTTTCAAGCGCCTTTCTTCGGGAACAATTTGAGAATTTACCACACATTGGCAAAACTCATGGACTCTTGTTAATTATAATCGACTATCATGATACTGCGCCGTTTGACGAGGTCTTAACGTGGGAAAAGAGATTGGTGGTTTAAATATGTTGGTAACGAACAAGAGTTAAGAAACATGACTAAGAATAGCACGAGAAGTAATGGTAATAGGACTGAGTGGAGTCCAATTTGGTCTGTAACCATACTCTTGATAACAAAATGACGAAAACGACCGCGCAGCGGGAGTCCGATTTTTTTTTTATCACGAGTATGATTACAGACCGAATTGGACGACACAAAGTCTTATTACCAATTAATCACAAAAATTACAACTTCCGAGAAAAGAAGAAGAGCCAAGTTATAAAAGGAAGGGGAATTTAGCATTAAATGACTGACAAAGGAAGCGTAAATTGCTTAAATGTCGCTCTGAAATGGAATACAATCAAAATGTATGGTGAATGAAACCAAGGTTGTGATTGGTTGACTTAAACTACAACTTTGAATGTGGTTGGTTGATTTAAAATAGTACTTTGAACGTGATTGGCGTATTGAACTGTCCGACAACAAACTGTCCAATAACAAACTGTCCGATAACAACTTGGCAAGTGAATTAGTGGAAAATAGGAGTTTTTTTAAACCAATCACAATCGAGGAAATTGTAATTTTTATGATAAAAGAGATTAATAGTTTAAGCTTGTTCAAAGCGCTCACCAGTTAAGAGACAGTGCTCGATAAACACGACTCGATAGTTTAGATTTGTTGACAGTTTGCAAAAGAGTTAAACAAATTCTTGCAAATAACACGAGTAAGTTGATTTCTGGTTTAAACGTATTGATACTGTAGAGGAGAGTTAATAGAAAGGGCTTGAGAATAATGCAAGGGACGATATTGGTTGTTTAAACTTCTTTACTGCGCACAGGATTTCAAAAGAGTCCTTGAAAATGATAAGAGATGAGATAACGTTTCGTTCAGCTTGTTCACCTCGCACATTAATGAAGAGACGAGAAATAAGAAGAGAAAGAAGATTGACAAAACCTGTAGACAGTGCAAAAGAACGGGAACAAATTGATAGAGTATTGCACGAGAAAAGAGAATGAAAGATTAACCTTGCTGATGACGCACAAGAGTTACAAAGACTTTTATAGAGGAGAAAAGACGGGGGACTGGTAATGTAAAGCTTTTTAGAAGTGCATAAGATCTATACGAAAGAATGTTCAAGGTTCAAACTAAAAAGAGTTTGGAATAGTGCTTGACGATTCGACGAGAATAGAGATTAAGAGTTTGATATGGTGCTGCAAACTTAAAGTGGTTTTTTGAAAGGGCACAAAAGTTGCTTGAAAATGAGGTAAGAAAATTGAAGAGTTTGATAATTGGATGTTGATGTTAGCGCACAAACGTAAGGAATAATCCTTGATAACTGGACCGGAGTAGAGAATGGAGTTTAAAGATATGAACAGCGCAAAAAGGGTCAAAAGCAGTGCCTGTCAAAATTAAGAGAAGAAATGAGTCTTAATTAATCTTGGACATTACACAAGAGATGAGAACATCGCACGAGAGACAGGCATTAAAACTAATCGAGTTTAAACTCCTTCGAGTCACTCAGGAAGTTCAACAGGAACTAATCGAAGGTAGGAAGCAGACAAGACGAAGAGGTCGACCCCAATGACAACATAGAAATAAGGCAGAATTAAGGGGGTTTCTGTAATGCCTCTTTTGGGATGTGGTGATTAGCCAAACGCTCAATCCCCCAACCTGAAGGGCCAGGGGCAGCTTTCTGTCAGGTTTCTTCCCTGCGACCAATCCGACATGGTTGAACCTACCAGCGAATGGCGTTCCAGTGCAGCCGGCATAGCTCTTAGGATCATTGCGACACTCAAGCTCAAACACCAGGACAGGGTAACAGTGTCCAGAGTGGAGAAATTAGGGGCACAGGGAAAAATGATACCGGGGATTTGAATCCATGCACAGAGCTTAAGACGCAACGATTATAGATAAAGGTTAGGAAGAAAGACTGACGGGGAGATTCAGTCACTTAATGACGGCGCTTACCGTTTCTAAAGGCTTTTTGTGAATGTATTTACTAATCAATAAAACGTAATCTGAAGTCTTTTATATTAAAATTTTTATCTTGTCTCATATTTGTTCTTTAAACATGCCTCTCTAGAAGACATAGAGATGGATAGAGTAAAGATTAAGATGAACCTTGCACTATTCGGTCATCAGAACGTAAGAGTTTAGGATTGCCAGGAATTAAGGTCGCACGTTCTTCAAAATATTTTAACTGTTACCTCCTGGCCTGAGATGGCTGATTTTGCAAATAAGCGGTGATTCCCCTGTTAATAGCTCTTACGTAACTCTAAAGGGAGCTAAACAAGTTGGTTACATTGAAAGAGTTGAAGACTAAGTTCGCACGGCCCTGCGCGTTAGGAAAGTTCCGACTTGGATCTTCTTT
>JAEMWC010000086.1:17500-32500 GCA_016490735.1 Pachyseris speciosa | reverse complement strand
TAAAGCGCGGGTCAGAAACTGTACTTCTCCTGAGCCGAGCTTAATTACAGTTTAGGTCGACCCAAATTAGTTACAGTCATGAAACGATACCACGATTTCAAATACTACAGCGAGGCTGAATTATAAAAGTAATTCAAGTGGGAGCCAGTGACATTATTTTCGCATAGCCAACTCCGAAAACAGTTTTACGTGATTCCCTCGTACAAAAACAAACATGCATTGAGCGAACCCAAAAGCAAACCATTTTCATTTTTCATACGGATTGTTTCCGAGAATCAGAAAGCGTGCGTTCGACTTCTGCACTTCACAAGGTGTCGAAAGTGTACCGAGTTAACGCTCACAGAGCGTCTTGTTTGCATCATGTTCTTTGGGTCAATGAAATATCGGTACACTTGAACCCCGCCAGTTCGAGCCCTCAAAGAAAACAACAGTTCAAAATTGCGAAATTTACGGCTTCCATTCGCGGCCTTCAACTTCCATCTATGTATGGTCTAAAGCTTCCGCCACCGTCTACAACATCCGTCCGCATATTGCGCTTGCGCACGATTGTGAAAAACTCGCTAGCGAGAAATTGAAAAACTCGCTAGCGAGAAATTGAAAACTCGCTAGCGAGAAATTGAAAACTCGCTAACGAGAATTTAAAACCTCGCTAGCGAGAAATTGAAAACTCGCTAGCGAGAATATAAAAACTCGCTAGCGAGAACTCAAACTTTGAAAATGCAACTCAACCATGGTTCTCCAGAACTCGACCATGCAATTTCAAAACTGACCATGTAACTTTTCTAACTCGATGATATTGAAAGACATTTGGACCAGGATTTACAACTCGATAGGCTTTTGGCAGCAACGGCTTGCCATACCTAATGGCTGAAATCGAATATCCTGCAGCCTTTTACTACATTTCGGGCCTTTTTTTTGCGAACTTTATTTAGTGCTCTTGACGATATTCATTGAAAGCAATTTAGTGGTAAACATTGGCACAACAAGATGCCTAAAGACTGCTTTTTTTTAAATATACATATGTATATAGGCTACTGCACGAGGCAAGGCATCAAACGACTGACACAACGGAAGTAGAGAGACCGAAAAATGACAAGAAAATGTAACTAGATGCGCAACCCCAGAGAGTTCTCAGCTCATAACTCCATTTTATAGGCAAATGTTATTTGCATTATAAGATATTGTATTGCATGTTCTGATATCGCTCTTGCAGTCATTACGACGAGCGAAGTAGCATTACTTACAAAATACAGTTTGGTTACTTTAGTTTGCAAAATAATTTCCTTATGACCAAAAAATCATACAATCATTCAGTCTCGACAATGCAATTTCTACTAGAATACATTTTGCGACACTAATATGTCGGTACATCTTCTTTTAATTTTATTTACAGTTTCTGTTCTATTTTTTTTTCTGATGGGTTTGGTGGATAAGACGGGCCGCGGGGTGTCAGGGTCGGGGTGCCGGAGTCTGTGGAAAACGTGGGGCGCGAACGAGAGTGAAATAAGTACAGGCATAAGTGCAAAGTGGGTCAAAAAGAGATATAATTTTTATTAACTCAAAGTTTGAAAAAAATTGACCCCCAACGGTTTACAGTAACCTTAAAGTGTTTTAGAGTAGAAATATTCACAATTTATTTTTAATATTTATTTTTCAAAAATTTTTTAACATTATTGCTCCGTGTTTTCTACAGACCCCGGCACCCCGCGCCCCGTCTTTTCCACCAATTATGCCACATTAAAAAGCTTCAAAATATGCAAAACAGTATGAAATTGAGTAAATTGTGTTTAAACTTGAGTGAAACATGTTGTAAATATTATCAAGATGGCAAATAAATGTTGAATGTTAAATGTTGAATAAACAGATCTGAAAGCGAAGGTAAAGAAGAGATAAATAATGAAATGCAAAACAACCTCTTTTTCGGCGCTTTTAGAACAACGGACCATGAGTTTATTTGTCCTGCGCAAACACTCAGCTGTTGTGTTTGTTGAAACAAAATTTAATTTGGAAAGCGTTGAAAGTTTTGCGTTCAAACTGTAGGGTACTGCTGCTACTTTCATTTATTTCCTAGAAGCACTTTTATACGAACACAAATGATTATTTGGGTAGAAATGGTCTTACGTCTAACTTGTTGGCTGCAAACGTTAAAACAACAATAGTACGTCACCGCAGATAAAATGAAGCACTTTTTCATAGTCGCTCAAGTTTCCCAATAATTTTCTTACTTACAGTATATAGTAGGTGTCCTACCTTATCTGAAAACTGTGCGCTTTTCTTCAACGGAAGCAGCAACAAAACAGAAAGTAGCTGAACGACCACGGCTTTTGCCCAGCTCTATAGCCTGATCACTGTGATAGAATGCTTTTATGATGTATGATGAATAATTGTCAATCATTTGGCATCCTCTCGTCATGCACTAATGTAAGCTAACGTAAGGTTTCTCCTGATTGGCTGAAGGTGGAAATTATAATATTTGCTTGGATGACGCATTTTTCTTCGACAATTTTCTACAACTTTTTTTAAATGGTCTTGCAAAACAAAACAACTGGAGAAATGTAAGAATTTCACAGCAATTTTCTGTCGATTAAAGAGAAATATTATTGAGAAGTCGCGAAAAATTGATGTTGTAGTTTCTTTAAGAGCTACAGTAACAACTATTGTTGGTGTTCTACGTCAGAAAATAGGGCCAGACCAAAGTCCACGCCTATTTCAATATATTACAGTGGTATGTGCCACAAGCCTCAGAGTTGTAATTAGAAATATAAAACTTTACTTTGAAAAACATTTAGAACAAAACATGTTTATGCTTTAAAATTAAAAATTTTCCACATACTGTTTAGTCGACGTTGAATAATTAGGAGTAATGAGAGTAATTAATGAATAAAAATATCTACCGACATGAATGCGAACAGGAAGCAGAAAGAATTACGAAGTTGGCTTAAGCAAGCAATGTTACTGCCTTTGGTACATGCCTCCATATTTAATTCATATAAAGTTCATATCAGGACCTCCATTACCTTCACTGCGTGAGGCGATAATTTAATTTGCTGACCAATGCGGTAGGCTGTGGATGATTCTTAACACCGGAAACCCACAGTGAGTATGAACAAATTTTAAAACAATTGACCATAATAACACGTTGGAGTAAAATTTATTGACTTTTCGATTATTCCTTATAACACTGAAGGGAATAATCTCATCGAAACTTTTAACCTTTCGTTGTATTTCTCTAACTCGTTTTGTGTGTATAATAATAAGGTAAAATGGCATTCTAGTGGAAATATTAAAAGAACAAAGAAAAATGCTAGGGAGCTGCTTGATCATAGTAGAGAATATTATCCGTCTCTGAAAAAGCACACTGAAACGACACCAACTATATTTTGATTCGGCTGTTATACTGCTGTCCCTGACGTTACTGGAGGGATATGATATTGCAAAAATAACTCATGCAGTGCTCCGAACACTTTGAAATAACATTCCATCAGAAGTAAAGAAATGGCAGCGATCAAGCTTCTTATGTATTTATTGCGAACAAACAAACAAACAAACAAAACATCTCAGGAAAGTCTTACAGTTAATTTTATCTTTTGTTATACTGATTTGTAGTGTTCTCGTAATCATATGTAACATATGTTTAACCCTTCTTATCATTTCTCTTATGCCCAATGACTGTCATAGCCATGGAATGCATTTTAAACAACCGGCAAACTTGTAGCATTTGTAAGCATAGCGGACTTTGCCTGCATTGAAGTCTCCTTCCCTAGCAGTAAAAACTGGGCTAAAACATAGGGGCGTGGACAATTAACGTTCTGCCTGTCCAAGTACATGATGAGTCTTTCGAATTTCAGGTAAAAGGAGTTCTGGTGTCATAACACTCTACTCTTTCTCGAAATCGAAAGGTCGAAGATTACGAGTTCAAGATCGATATTCCTATCCTAGCAGTATGCAGGACATTTGCCGCATCATTTACAAATACAAAGCGAGTGAAAGACGTGAAAGAAACGTATTCAAACACTGTACTGCCGAGTACTTAGTGGGCTCCCGATAAACACGCTTTGATTTTGACAAAGTCGACCCAATTTGTTCTTCTGTTGCGTTTCTGCGGGTCAACAGCCCTTCAAAAGATACTGGGTGCAAAGATATACCCTAAACCTTGTTTGGCCCGTTGCTACAACCGAAAACAACGCATTTATCTGACATTCCAAAGCAATAACAGTTCCGAACAAGAAAGCGATCAATGGCCTGGAATGACGTCACAAATTACAGTATTCCCAGACCCTTTTCAATGATTCTGCGGCTCGGTCGTATTTTCAAAAAGGGGCTATTTTCCCGCTCTTTAAAAAATCATAAAAAATCGCGGTTTTAACCAAAAGCAACAATTTTTGCGGTATGTTTCTCAGCTATATACAAAAATTTAATTGAGCGAAAAAAAAGTTTTGGGGTTATAGGCACTTTAATGGCCTGAGCTCCCAAGAGTCTTCTTTCACTCAGTGGTAGAGAATCCGAAGCCGAATTCGGAAATCTATTATCCGATTTAGCATGTGAACGTATTAGATACTCACACAGTCTTTCATTCATTTACCACGCTAACAAGGTACCATCTCGCTCTCATCAATATTACTAGGCCATCGTAGCTTGGTTAAAAGTAAAAAACAAACAGCTGAGATAAACATGGTAAACCAACGCATTTTATTTAACAAACATAAAAACCCTAACCGTGCTTTGTTCCTTCATAAGGCCCGCAAGGAAGTGACGAGAGCACGAAAGAAGTAGGAAGAAGCACGAGCTGTAGGCGAGTGCTTTTAACCACTTCTTGAGTGCTCTCGTCATTTCCTTGAATACCTTATAAAAGAACAAAGCACGGTTAAGGCCTTTTTATTTGTTTTATAATATAGTTTTTTTTTCCCACATTTGTAGATAAATTCGTTTCAATTTGTGAGAAAACTGAACAAATTTTATTCTCAGCTTGCGCGCGCGTAGTCATGTTGCATCAACACTGTGTCTTGTTGTAAAAATTCATTTTAACGAGCGGTTAAAACCGTTCAGTCAAAACAAACAGCACTTAGAATTCGTGTCGTCAGTTATATTTTATGACTGTACTATTTCAATCGAGAAGTTTATTTTTTGAATTGTGAAAAATGCAAGATTTGTAACGATTTTGAGACTGCACGCGCAGAGAAATGGCGTTATCAGTGTGCTTTATACTCTCATAAGGCACGCTCGATTTCAATGAAAAGATGCGCGAGCTATATTATAAATATTGGTTTACCATCTTTATCTCTGCTGTTTGTTTTTTTATTTTTAAAAGAGAGATGGAATTTGTTTTCAAGATGCAAAGGCAATTTTCGTTCTAAGCTTTTTGAACGGGAAAGAGGGAGTGTTGTATAGGAAAACTATTCGTTCTTTCTGAGCTTTTCCGCAATTGTATCACCGTATCTGTACGTTGAATTTGCATTTTTGCTGGCTGAATCGGCAATCTGCCAAATATAAAGGCTGTGCAATGTCCTTTTATGGCGGAAAATCAAACAGCTATTTGACGCCATCAAAACTAAGAAATAGCAAAATAGGACTATGCATGCTACCTTCCCTCGTCTGTCTGTCTTTAAGCCTGTCCCTGTCTGTCTCCCTCTCCCTTTAGTAAAGTTCGCGTCGCAAAGTAATATCAAGTTCGAAAATCGCAATTGTTATCGGCTGGGGAGTTATCTATTTCTTGAAAGTTGATGGTCTTACGGCTGTAAAGCCAGCTATGTAATCATTTCATTCAGTATATTGCCTGTAGCAGGGGTTTTCACATCTGCAACACATGTTCTGAAAACATTGTTTATTACCACGATATTTAAGCTCGATATTGATTGCTTATGGAGTGAATCTACTGACCTAGAACACCGAAGGCTCTAGCTTTCTTGTCACACTTGTCACGCTAGCTATGTGCTTGTTTGTAAACGAACAGTCAACGTCGGATTCAGTAAGTATTGATTAATAACTGTGTTTTTCGAGCCATTTTCCACCTCACAAGCAAACTTTAGCCACATTAACGTCTAAGAGCACAAGTGCTCGTTCAAAATACGAACGTGCATTAAGTCTACAATTATAAA
Organism: Pachyseris speciosa; assembly: GCA_016490735.1. Taxonomy (NCBI): domain Eukaryota; kingdom Metazoa; phylum Cnidaria; class Anthozoa; order Scleractinia; family Pachyseridae; genus Pachyseris; species Pachyseris speciosa. The sequence continues at coordinate 26,405 of JAEMWC010000086.1, read as the reverse complement.
ATTAAATGTATGATCTAAAAACTATGTACAAAATATAATCTTACAGAAAATTACTGAAAATTACAGCTGAATTGAGCTTAGCTTAGACTTTAAAATATTAACATTATCGGCCAGCTTGTAGTGACTAGCATTAATAATTTGGGTTACTTATTTTGTAATTAAATGAAAACGCTTTTCAGGCTAAGATCTAGATTCGTTTCAAATCTAAAGTAATATCATTGCTATGATGACAACACCCATGTCATGGCACAAGAAGCCAGCTAAAAAGGCGGAAAAAGAGGCAAACCTCATGGAGTTTAGCGCTGTTGAAAGCCCACCTGGTGTTTTGGTTAAGACTGGTACCAGGAAACTAGCAGTTCACTCAAAGTATTTCTAAATTAGTTTCCCTTGGTAGTAATATTAAAAATAGCATTTGAAAAAGGAAGCTCCACTTACCGAAGCAGTTTTCGTGAAGGTCCTGAGAAATGAAAATAATGAAACAACAGCATGAGGTACACTTGAAAATAATTCAAATCAAATATTTGAGAAAACAATACAACATTTAAGTTTGAATAATTTACGTGGTTTTTAACCAGTTTATAGAGACAGGGTATGTTTCTGTTATCGAGTTAGGTTTTACAATGATATCGTTAATCTGCTTTTACAGAGCCAGATAAAATTCTCAACTAACACCAAACAGCTTCAAAGCTTTTTGCTTTTCCTTTTTTATGTATCCATTAGTAAGTCATTTTACCTTATATTAATTATTGCTTTAAACACTAAACGAGTTAGCTAAATATGACGCAAGGTTACAAATTCCGTTGACATCTATTCGGTGTTATAAGCGATAATCAAACATTAAGGCTACGTTTACACGTGAGGAAAATCATCCCGGGAAGAACTGATCGCCGGGTGACTTTCCTCCCGGAACAGATTTTTATTACTGTTTACATGTGTGTTTTGATCCCGGGACAAACGAAAACAGTTTTGCCCCGGGTCGAAATGCTTCCTTGAAAAGCCTTATTTTTCATCCCGGGCAAACCGTTTACATGGAATTTCTGGTCACGTTTCACCCCAGGATGAAATTTCATGATCCCGGTGCAGAAGACCGGCATGAAATCATCCCGGGATGAAATTTCATGATCCCGGTGCTGAAGACCGGCATGAAATCATCCCGGGATGAAATTCATGATCCCGGTGCTGAAGACCAGCATGAAGTCATCCCGGGATGAAATTTCATGATCCTGGTGCTGAAGACCGGCATGAAATCATCCCGGGATGAACAAATTTCACCCCGTGATCATGTAAACACCAAGAGGTAAATAACTACACACCGAGATGAAACTTGTCCCGGGATGAGTTCAGACTCATGTAAACAGGCCCCTAGGCAAAAAGTTTTACTTCAACGTGTTTTTACAGTCGATTGTTTTGATATTTGTTCAAGTTCACTGTAGATGCAATTTCAATTAAATTATCACCTGACGCCGTAAAGGTAATGGAGGTCCCGAAATGAACTTTACATGAATGAAATATGGAGGCATATAACCAAGGGAAAAAAGCGTTGTACTTATGCATAAGTAAAATATCGTTTTCGTATAACACAATTTTCAAGGCTAAGGCTATTCAGATCTTCATCCGTGTTATGACACTCGCTCCGATGAACGATATCAACCTCAATGAGATAACCTATTATTGATTCACTCCATAAGCAATCAATATCGAGCTTAAATATCGTGGTAATAAACAATGTTTTCAGAACATGTGTTGCAGATGTGAAAACCCCTGCTACAGGCAATATACTGAATGAAATGATTACATAGCTGGCTTTACAGCCGTAAGACCATCAACTTTCAAGAAATAGATAACTCCCCAGCCGATAACAATTGCGATTTTCGAACTTGATATTACTTTGCGACGCGAACTTTACTAAAGGGAGAGGGAGACAGACAGGGACAGGCTTAAAGACAGACAGACGAGGGAAGGTAGCATGCATAGTCCTATTTTGCTATTTCTTAGTTTTGATGGCGTCAAATAGCTGTTTGATTTTCCGCCATAAAAGGACATTGCACAGCCTTTATATTTGGCAGATTGCCGATTCAGCCAGCAAAAATGCAAATTCAACGTACAGATACGGTGATACAATTGCGGAAAAGCTCAGAAAGAACGAATAGTTTTCCTATACAACACTCCCTCTTTCCCGTTCAAAAAGCTTAGAACGAAAATTGCCTTTGCATCTTGAAAACAAATTCCATCTCTCTTTTAAAAATAAAAAAACAAACAGCAGAGATAAAGATGGTAAACCAATATTTATAATATAGCTCGCGCATCTTTTCATTGAAATCGAGCGTGCCTTATGAGAGTATAAAGCACACTGATAACGCCATTTCTCTGCGCGTGCAGTCTCAAAATCGTTACAAATCTTGCATTTTTCACAATTCAAAAAATAAACTTCTCGATTGAAATAGTACAGTCATAAAATATAACTGACGACACGAATTCTAAGTGCTGTTTGTTTTGACTGAACGGTTTTAACCGCTCGTTAAAATGAATTTTTACAACAAGACACAGTGTTGATGCAACATGACTACGCGCGCGCAAGCTGAGAATAAAATTTGTTCAGTTTTCTCACAAATTGAAACGAATTTATCTACAAATGTGGGAAAAAAAACTATATTATAAAACAAATAAAAAGGCCTTAACCGTGCTTTGTTCTTTTATAAGGTATTCAAGGAAATGACGAGAGCACTCAAGAAGTGGTTAAAAGCACTCGCCTACGGCTCGTGCTTCTTCCTACTTCTTTCGTGCTCTCGTCACTTCCTTGCGGGCCTTATGAAGGAACAAAGCACGGTTAGGGTTTTTATATTTGTTAAATAAAATGCGTTGGTTTACCATATTTATCTCCGCTGTTTGTTTTTTACTTTTAATCAAGCTATGATGGTCTAGTAATATTGATGAGAGGGAGATGGTACCTTGTTAGCGTGGTAAATGAATGAAAGACTGTGTGAGTATCTAATACGTTCACATGCTAAATCGGATAATAGATTTCCGAATTCGACTTCGGATTCTCTACCACAAAGTGAAAGAAGACTCTTGGGAGCTCAGGCCATTAAAGTGCCTATAACCCCAAAAATCGATTTTCGCTCAATTAAATTTTTGTATATAGCTGAGAAACATACCGCAAAAATTGTTGCTTTTGGTTAAAACCGCGATTTTTTATGATTTTTTAAAGAGCGGGAAGATAGCTCTTTTTTGAAAACACGACCGAGCTGCAGAATCATTGAAAAGGGTCTGGAATAGTGTAATTTGTGACGTTATTCCAGGCCATTGATCGCTTTCTTCTTCGGAACTGTTATTGCTTTGGAATGCCAGATAAATGCGTTGTTTTCGGTTGTAGCAACGGGCCAAACAAGGTTTAGGGTATATCTTTGCACCCAGTATCTTTTGAAGGGCTGTTGACCCGCAGAAACGCAACAGAAGAACAAATTGGGTCGACTTTGTCAAAATCAAAGCGTGTTTATTGGGAGCCCACTAAGTACTCGGCAGTACAGTGTTTGAATACGTTTCTTTCACGTCTTTCACTCGCTTTGTATTTGTAAATGATGCGGCAAATGTCCTGCATACTGCTAGGATCGGAATGTCGATCTTGAACTTGTAATCTTCGACCTTTCGATTTCGATAAAGAGTAGAGTGTTATGACACCAGCACTCCTTTTGACCTGAAATTCGACAGACCCATCATGTACTTTGACAGGCAGAACGTTAATTGTCCACGCTACTATGTTTTAGCCCAGTTTTTACTGCTAGGGGAGGAGACTTCAGTGCAGGCAAAGTCCGCTATGCTTACAAAAGCTGCAAGTTTGCCGGTTGTTTAAAATGCATTCCATGGCTATGACAGTCATTGGGCATAAGAGAAATGATAAGAGGGGTTAAACATATGTTACATATGATTATGAGAACACTACAAATCAGTATAACAAAAGGCAAAATTAACTGTAAGACTTTCCTGAGATGTTTTGTTTGTTTGTTTGTTTGTTCGCAATAAATACATAAGAAGTTTGATCGCTGCCATTTCTTTACTTCTGATGGAATGTTATTTCAAAGCGTTCGGAGCACTGCATGAGTTATTCTTACAATATCATATCACTCCAGTAACGCAGAATGCATCAGGGGATGAATAGCCAAGGGACTTAAGTAACAATGTTTGCCAGGGAGCCTAAATGGATACAGCTGGACCCAAAAAAGCCCCCGAAAGCATCTTCAAGGCATACGTGGTCTTTCGGAAACTGTGTGCAGCTCGGGGATAGCATTTGTGTTAAAATAGCCAGGACAAAGCCTTGCTTTTTCCTACAATGCGTTTGATTATTACCACGTGAAGCTTTGTTTTTATTGGCCAGCAGAGTCTTCACTTGCTCCTCAGCTCTGTCAGCATTTCAAAACTTACCAACTCTCAGGCACTTGCTATCCATAAGAGAATTAGCATTAAACTCACTCACTGAACTTAAAACACTATTGGTCTTGTAATTTGAAACCCTCCCTCTCGTTCACTGGCCTTGAGACATCTCAACCCGCTTAGGCAATACGCTGAATACCTTCCGTCGGCTTCATAAAGTCCTTAAGTGTCTTCATTCTGAAGTCAGTTCCCTCCATTGGCGCCTCAATCTCGGATAAAATTTATTTCTTTTCCAAAAGGGGACACAACTAAATAAATGACTCGAAAAACACACTTGTAAATCAAATAAAAAAAAAAAACGACTTGTAGCCGCAATGATCCTGTACAAATAACTCCTTTTCTACCGCTTCGTTGCACGTCCTTTTATGCAATTTATCAAGGGTAGTAGGTCAAGTCAATCTCGTTATTCCTTATAAGCGGTTACCATGGAGATTTTGCAGACCCAGAACACCGAAGGCTCTAGCTTTCTTGTCACACTTGTCACGCTAGCTATGTGCTTGTTTGTAAATGAGCAGTCAACGTCACATTCAGTACGTATTGATTAATAACTGTGTTTTTCGAACCATTTTCCACCTCAGAAGCCCCCTGCCTGGCATTATAAAGCTGGATTGGTGGGTAGCGGCAATCCCCTGAACGAAAACAGATGTAAGAAACAATTTCACAGCAAGTGGGACGCCGAAAGTTTTTGACCGGGTCATGGCGATTCACGGAGTGAGGTCGTGTCTTTAGGCGTTCTGTGAGTGTATTACGGGACCTCGCATGGTTATTTTAGCGAGTTTTTATTTGTAAATAATGCAATCAATGCAATATTTTGTCAGCAGGACCGAAATTGGCGCACTTTCAGCTGTCGTTATCCAAGAATTTCCTAGAATTCCTTTGGGTCACAAACTCAAACATGGCAGACCAGTGAAGGCAACTGTAATCAAACAGCATCATCGGGTATACACGCTGTAGAAGTGAGCAGGAAAATGAGGAACAGGTGGCAAAAAGTGGAGTCGAAGTTTGCTGCCAATGTAAACCTTTAGCTTCAAGAAGAACTTTTTGTCTTAAAAACTTCAAGAAAAAGGTACGTCTTCTGTTGTTGTCCGAGGGAGTTTGGGGGTTTTGCAACAGAATAAAAAGTCATATTAAATGAAAATGGGAAGTTTTGGTCAGTTTCCGGGGTGATGAAGTCTAAACAAGTGATCATTTGACAATAAAGCCTTGGCCAAACGGACTCGCAAGGTAGCCGCAAGTTAAACTTGCGTACAGACTTGCGTTGGGTGGCCAAACAGACTCGCAAGTTTCCTCGCAAGTACTCACAAGTCGCAAAAAAACTATTTCATTGGCTAATAGGTTGCTATAACAACGAATGGGCGTCACTCAATTTGTGTTGACTTGGGCTGGGTTGCCAAACGGTGAAAAACTTGCGTCGACTTGTTTGCAAATTTGATCTTGACCAAAAAGAGCGCAAGTCATCTCAAGTCAACGCAAGTACACGCAAGTCCTGGCCAAACGGAGTCGCAAGTTGGCCCAAGTTTTCAACTGGCGTCTACTTGCGAGTCCGTTTGGCCAGGGCTTAACAGTGGTTCATTCTAACCATAGTCCGGAATCTGGGGAAGTTGCAGGTTTTCAAAGCATCGGTCTCCTATGACCGATATTTTCGTAGCGTGTAGAAAAAGAGATAAACGACAGCTAGCGTGACGAGCTTGACAACAAAGATAGAGCGTTGTGGACCAGCGAAATCTCCGTGGTAACCCCTCATATGGAATACCGAGGTCGATTTGACCTCACACCCTACGGAAATTGCAAAAACGACGTGCAAAAAGTCCACCGGTAAAAAACGTGTTAAAAGTGTTATTAAATGATGTCATGGAGGCCACGTTGGTGTCCCAAACATTGAAAGAAACGACCGCCATGTAATTGGTCTCCAAGCCTAAACCTCTCGGAATTGAACCCTATTTTTATGCAAATACTTTCTTTTGTTTCAGTAAACCAACATGGCTAGTAGTCACGTGAATGAAAAAGGGACCCTCTACGCTAACAACTATCCTTTGCGCACTCCCACCACCACTGTCAGAAGACTTATAACCGGCTATTTCCATGCAGGGTGAAAGTTTAAAAAGATTAAAATTGCCAGAGTGTGCAGTACACAATCAATTTAACATTTTTATTACATAGACTGTGTTTATTACACAATGTTTAATTAAAATAACAAGGTTATAACGACTCTTAAAATGTTCTGGCGATGATACTTTTCGAAACCACACGTATATAATATGCGTATTAAGTTAACCGAATTCAATAGAACAAAAACGGAAATTTTCAAACCTTTTTTTATACTTATTTTCTCTCTTATTGTTTTTGTGGACTACGTTTTCTCCGACATAAACTCCATCCAGGTGTTTGAGTTTTGGTCTTGAACAAATTTCACAATGCCAATAACGATTAGAGAGACGAGTTCCAGGACTAGAATATATTGCTAAATGATTGATATCTGTCTAACTGACGACTAATTTACAGAAGAAACTTGCAGCATTGGTAAGCGTATCGAACTTTGGCCGAGTTAAAGTCTCCTTCCCTCCGCAGTACGAACTGGGCCAAAACATAGGTGTGTGGGCAGTTAACGTTCTGCCTTTCCAAGAACATAATGGGTACGTCGGATCGCTCGTCAAAAGGAGTGCTGGTGTCGTAACATTCAACTCTTCCAGCATTCGCTTGGTTGGTAAGATCCTAAAGAAACAAAGCGAAACTGTCGTACACTTGTATATTTCAGGTAGTAATTCTTAAAACATGCACAAAGGTGTTAATGAGAAGCTGTGTACTATGCGGGAAAAAGCAGATCTTAGAGAGGGCTATTGCACTCTAAAAGGAATTTAGTGGCCATTGTAGCATTTTTTTTTTCGAATTTTAAAAAATTGTGTGGTTACTCCGAGCCTTTAGTTTTAGATTCTAATAACCCCTCCTAAGATCCGCGTTTCCTGTAGGGAAATCCCCCTATTAGGGAGCTTCTTCAAAGAACCTGAGATCCTCTGGCAATAGACTGCAGGGACAGAGTGGCCATGCAAATGATTATGGGATTGTTTGGGGGGAGAGAGGGGGGCGCCTATTGCGAAAAAAAAAAAAAAAACCCTCACGCGGTGTTCTCAATTCCAGTCTTTTCCAAAGCGAGGCGAGCTATACCAGGCGGGAAATTCATTCTAAAAATAAATTGGTCTGTTAAAACGCCGTGACAGGAATATAGGAAAGTTGTACGCTCCTAGTGATGGGCTTCTGGCAATACCGTGATCTGTCAAACATATGCGCTCTGACAATATGGGGCACGGTCTTTTAGTTGGAAAGACGTCACAAGTGTCGTTTACCTTGTTTGACGATTCAAAGGGAGATTCACTCTCCGACACGTTTACAATTACCGTAAAAGTTATATTAACCCTCCCCCGGGGATATTTAATTTCAGATCCCATTAATGGGAGGCTTATTAGAGAGAGGGTTTATTTCAAATCTTAAATACATCGCTTTCGTCTTCAAATAGTTTTTGTGCAAATCTAATAAAGAGCAGCGAACAGTATTATGTGTTTGAGTGTATATTTGTTTTAGAGCAAACTAACTGGGCCGCATGAAGTGGATTCGTGAGAGGGAATATGAGGGACTGATTACAAAATCTCATAACTCAAAAGGGGAGGCTTATTAGAGATGGGGCTTATTACAAAAACCGACTTCCAAACCGAGGGCTTATTAGAAAGAGGGTTAATAGAGGGAGGGGGTGGGGCTTAATAGAGCTTTTACGGTATGCAACTGCAATCAACCCCCTGCTGGTCATTTGAGTCCTTTGACGGCATCGGAGAAAAAGGCAAGCTAGAAAAGTATATCATATGAAAAATTAGATATGCAAGGCTGATGACACATTGAAGAGCATTTGTCATTCATGAACCTTAAAGCCTGACGAACTGGTTATGAAGGAACACCAAATTAACATTACGATGTTGATTTAAAATAGTATTTCTTCAAAAGAATACCGGTTTGTAGTGACTTTTGCCAATTTCATGACGATTTCGGTTTAAAAAATGTTCTTCATAACCTCAATGCATCCGTGAGTATTACTTTTCATTGTTTGCTTACCTGGACTTCCTTTTCTAAAGCGCCGACTTGAATTGCAAGGTCTTCTAAGAGCTACCAAAACAACAACCAGTATATGAGAATGTTGTACAAATTAACACATGAAAATCTTTCACCTGGAACATGTGCAAAACAATTTTCGCAAAAAGAATCTTAGAGGTATTACAAAATGGCCTAAAAAGCATATTCCAGAATTATCGGAATTAAGAATAAAACCTTTCTCAAGTATGAAGCAGAACGCCCAGGGAAATTTAATAGAAATAATGCTACAAAAAGCTCAAGCTGTAATCTACATGATTTTGCATGATGAATAAATTAGCTTGGAGCGGTCCCAAATACTACGACTTTACGGCTATCGGATATAACAACAATTTTAGCAATT
>JAEMWC010000086.1:0-15000 GCA_016490735.1 Pachyseris speciosa | reverse complement strand
TTCTTGGTCTAGTGAAGAGGCAGTGTGGCAGGGACATTCGTGACGTCCAGACGAGAAAACTGTTATACACGGCGCTTGTCAGGCCGTTACTAGAATATTCATCAAGTTTTTGGTCACCCTACTTGGTAAAACATCGTAGAATGATAGAGAATATTCAGAGGCGTGCCACTAAATTCATATTGAACTATCCTCCAAGAGAAGTCAGTTATACTAATAGATTAGACCAGCTTAACCTACTACCTCTTGATTTTCGTAGAGAAATGCATGATTTAGTTCTCCTGTTTAGGTATAAAACTGGAACTGTTACTAGTAATTTTGGTCGTTTCATTCAAACTGCCACTCGGCACTATAGAACCCGTAATTTTCATCAAGCCAACTTTGACCTACTTTCTAGGCACGACCAGAAATACTATTGTAACAGCTATTTTCCTAGGACTGTTAAGTTGTGGAACAGCTTGCCCAATATACTTAAGTCTAGCCAGGATCTCTTGTGGTTTAAAGTCCATCTTAACGATCACTTCAGAGGTCTACTACAAACTTATAGTCCGCCATGATTTGTCAATTATTTTGCATACTTTTTTTTCTCTCTTAATTTATTATGTAAGTCAATTAATTTTACCATGTAAGTCTAATTTTCTTTTTGAACCTAGGGGATACGTTTCAATTGGGGCTCTGCTCTGTTCGTCTCCCCGGTCACGTCATAGTATTGTTATATTAATGTATTTTCTTGTGACGAATCTCAATAAACTAAACTAAACTAAACTAAAACTAAACTAAACTTATTTTATGCATGTATATAGAATTTTAGGTATGTAAATAGATTTTCTCTTCTTTTGTTCTCTTCTCTTCTCCTTTCAGGCTACTCTGAAATTCGAGGACAATCGCTGTAAAATAAAGTTCATGTATGTATGTATATGTGTGTGTGTGTGTGTGTGTGTATGTATTGCCGTGTGGGAATCCGATATGTTGGATACCTTCTTACATACAAACAAACATACATACATACATACATACACACACACACACACACACACACATACATACATACATACATACATACATACATACATACATACATACATACATACATACATACATATTTATTTCATTTATTTATTTATTTATTTATACACAGTAAAATCTTCAGTTTGTAGTACATTAATAAAATTAATTAAAACAACACTGGTTTACAAGATTGCCGTGTGGGAGCCCGACTGACAATCGATGTAAAATTTGTCAAGTTCCCTTTTAAAATTTCCAAGAGAGTCTGATTTTCTTAAATTTACGGGTAGGCTATTCCATAGTAGCGCCCCGCTGTAGCCCAAGGCACGCTTGCAATAGTTCGTGCGTCGCTTGGGCAGGTTTAGTTTAATCTCAGAATCTCTTAAGTTATACGGTACATATACATACATATACATACTTTATTTATTTATACACGGTAAAATCTTCAGTTTGTAGTACATTAATAAAATTAATTAAAACAACACTGTTTTACAAGATTGCCGTGTGGGAGCCCGACTGACAATCGCTGTAAAATTTGTCAAGTTCCCTTTTAAAATATCCAAGAGAGTCTGATTTTCTTAAATTTACGGGTAGGCTATTCCATAGTAGCGCCCCGCTGTAGCCCAAGGCACGCTTACAATAGTTCGTGCGTGGCTTGGGCAGGTTTAGTTTAATCTCAGAATCTCTTAAGTTATACGGTGTACTACGGATGCTAAATAAATCCTGCAGGTACGCTGGGGAAAGCCCTTTAACTATTTTAAACATTAACATCGCCTTAAGCTTTTTCCTTCGTGTGGAGAGATTGTCCCATTTGAGCCTATTTAGGAGGATACTGGCACTAGTGTCATAACTGGACCTGGTAATGACCCTGGCAGCCCTATTTTGGAGTTTCTGGAGTTTTTCAGTCAAGGTAACGCTGAGTTCATCCCAAACAGGGCAGCAATAGTCAAAGTGGGGCAAAATCAACGCTTGGTAGATTTGAAGAGCGGTACTTTCGGGAATGAATGGTCTTATTCGTTTAAGGGCGCCTATGGCTGAGGATATCTTCTTACTAATTTATTCTATATGTTTTGTCCATGAAAGGTGTATTACGGATGCTAAATAAATCCTGCAGGTACGTAGCCTGCGTAGCTGGCGGTTTTGTCAGGAAGCGCGCGAGCGAGCGGCAAAGCCGCAAGGAGAAAAACCGCCTGCCCGGATTGGGGGCCTTTTTGACTGCCGCCCCCAAATTCACAATTTGACAACCTGTTAACAGCTTTTGACGATCATCAAAACAAATAATCAATGTGATTTCCTGAGTCGATGGCGGCGAAAGCCGGCGAAACTCCGAAAAGCCCGCCTAGGGGGGGAAAGGTTTCCAATCCTCAAAGAAGTGTCAATGATAATTGTAGATTTTGCTGTTGCCAGCTGAAGATTAAGAAGACTTCGTCTATCTCAACTCAAAAATTTGTCAAGATTTTGAAGATTTCCTGTCATCAGGAGTAAGATAATATTTGTCTTGCCGAAAAAAATTATAACTCGCGATCTATTTCTATTCTTGCAATAATTTTGGTCTCGATGGAAGGCTAAATCTTTGCAGTTTATGCTTTTTGCATTCCGCTCGGACGAAAATGTTTGCAGAACGTGCAGAAAATTCCGTGTACGATTAAAACAGCGCTTTGAGTGACCGATGTCCCAAAGAATAAACAAACACCGACGGTTTTTGGAAAATTCTTACTCTCGTTAGTTTCGTCGTAAAGCGATAATTTTGGTCTCTATGGAAAGCTAAAAACGTGTCGGTTTTAGATTTTGTTATTGGCGCTCACGAAATTCGTTCAAGAAGTTGAAAATCGGTTTTCCGTCAATGAATAAAATTGCGTTATCAAGTAGTCCCTTTTCACGCTGTCAACGCAGTCAATTAACGGAATATCTGTGTTGCCGAAAAAAATTATAACTCGAGTTCTATTTGTAATCTTGCAATAATTTTGGTCCCTATGGAAAGCTAAAGCTTTTTAGTTTCTGAATTTTGCATTTCGCGTGGACGAAAATGTTCGCAGAATAGATAAGGCTCTTGCTAATACTTCCTCTGGCATTTAGTTTTGACTCTCACATTCCGTTGGAGCTCTCCCTTGGGAGATTAACAAAACGCTTGATTGACGTGTATAGATTCTGATCCAATCAAAACGCTCTGTACGCCAGCGTACGGACTACTCGAAAAGGCCCCCAATCCGGGCAGGCGGTTTTTCATTGCCCTCCGCCCATTCTCCTCGCGGCTTCGCCGCTCGCTTGCGCGCTCCCCAACAAAACCGCCAGCTACGCAGGCTAGCAGGTACGCTGGGGAAAGCCCTTTAACTATTTTAAACATTAACAACGCCTTAAGCTTTTTTCTTCGTGAGGAGAGATTGTCCCAGTTGAGCCTATTTAGGAGGATACTGGCACTAGTGTCATAACTGGACCTGGTAATGACCCTGGCAGCCCTATTTTGGAGTTTCTGGAGTTTTTCACTCAAGGTAACGCTGAGTTGATCAACAGATCAACAGATCCGACATTTTTAAGCTAACGGGCAAGTTATTGTGGTGTTTACGCTTCAATAAACACTCGAAAAGTACTTGTTTCAACGCAACTGTATTTACTGAACGGGCATGATGGCGAGATACAAAAAGAGCACCGTCTCTCGTAGACCGCGTGGGTCATTTACATAAATGATTGACAGGTCTGTAAACACAACATCTCTCCCCTTCTTGATGATGAACTATCAGGTTACAGTTAAATGACAAAAACTAGAACAATGTCACAGAGTCACAAGTTCATTGCATACTATCAGTGTCTAGTTCTCGTGGACGAGTAGAACGTATTCGGCAAGTCTTGCAGGAGGCTTTCTCTGCCTTTGTTACCGTCGCAGGCCTGCAAAAGGACTTGGGGTCCTAGGAACTCTGTCCAATGCCTCAACTTCCTGTGGTTCGGGGTCTGATGATACATCTTCTTCTACCTCTTCGTTAGGTTTTCCAGCATACTTGATGTGACTGGGGACGACTTTGAACATCGATGAGTTTCACGTCACGGTCTTGTGACAGTCGCTTGTAGGAAACATGGATCCCTTTTTCTCTTCAACTACAAGAGGTACTGGACTGAACGGGGGTACTTAGCTTGTTAGTCTTGGGTTGCTTGATTAAAACTGTATCTCCCAGTTTGATCTTGCTCTATCTTACACCTAACGTTTGGTCTGCATACGTCTTCATTTTCTTCTTTTGTTCTGCGTCTCTCTCTACCAGGTTCCTCTGTTTCTCAAGAATGGTTTGTTGGCGAGCTGGTGCTGGTGATGCCACTTCTGGTAGAGTAGTCTACAGCTTCCTCTGGTTTAGTCCTTCGCATGGTGAGATACCAGTAGTCGAGTGAGGTGTCGCCCGACACTACCGTAGAAATTTGTTGAGCCCTTGTTTCCAGTTCTTGTGCTCGATAGTGGCGGTTCTCACGCATTTCTCTAGTGTTGGCATGAAACGTTCTGCATTGTCATTTGCCCTTGGCCAAAGAAGTGTAATCTTGCGGTTTTGGAAGCCTAAATGCTCAGCAAAGTTCTTGAAATCCAAGCCGTTGAAGGGAGGTCCATTGTCTCTCTTCAACACATCAAGAATCCCTTGCCTTGCGAAAATTGCATCGAGCTTTGGAATGGTGGATCTGGCTGAAGTGGATGTGACAATTTCCACTTCTGGAAAACGGCTGTATTTGTCAATGAGAACCATGAGATAGTCTCCAGAAGGGAGTGGTCCTAGGAAGTCCATCGCTAGTTCTTTCCATGGAGCGCTTGGTAGTGGTGTCATATGTAGAGGTTCGAGTCGCTGTGCTTTGGCCGTAGTTGCTGCTTGGCATGGTAGACAGCTGTCCACTTACTCCTTCAACATCTTGTCTACACCGGGAAACCAGAGCTTCTCTCTGATAATTCAAAGGTGACAGACCGCAAACAAGGCACTTTGTCTGGTGTCCAACATGTGCTAGATGTGCAGCTCTATCCCTCAGTGTGTCAGGGACCACGATCCTGTTTCCCCTCAGTATCGTTTCCTTGCAGACCAAAAGCTCGTCCTTCACTTTCCTGTAGTCTTGTACTTTGGGGTCTGTCCACTGATCGGTTTCTATGGCCTTGATAAGCGCCTGAAGTGAGGAGTCCTTCTCCGTCTCTGGCTTGATTTCTTGCAGTGTCATCGCTTTTGGTACGGCTCGGTTGCATACATAATTAACATAGTCCTCTGCAATGTTACGCTCTTCGCATTCAGTGGCACTCGAGTGACGACTCAGGAAGTCGGCCGAGTTCTCGCCGTCCTTTCCGGGTCGGTAGATAAGCTCACTGTCGTAGGGCATTAGCCTCAGCTTCCATCTGCCGATGCGGGCTGATGTTGACTTGTGACTGTTGAAGATCCCAAGGAGTGGCTTGTGATCCGTGGCGATCGTGAACCTCGAGCCGTACAGGTAAAGATGAAAATGTTCAACATGCCAGACTACTCCCAGCATCTCCCTCTCGGTCTGAGAATATCTGTGCTCGACGTTGCTGAGTGCTCGGCTCACATGGCTAATAACTTTACCGTTTACCGTTTTGTACCAGCAGACATCCAAGTCCGACGGGGCTTGCGTCGACTATCACTTCAGTCTTAAATCTCGGGTTGAAGCACGACATTACATGATTCTCAGTCAGGGTGTCTTTGAGTGCTTGTTGCTGCTCGTCAGCCCACTGCCATGGCGTCTCCTTCTTGGTTAACAGTCGCAGCGGGGCGGTTATCGTAGCGTAATCTGGGATGTAGCGGGAGACGTACTGAGCCATCCCTAGTAGTGACTTTACCTCACTGACATTCTCTCGTTCGCTCATGTTAGTGATCGCCTTGATCTTGTCTGGGTCTGCCTTGACTCCATTCTTGCCGAAGATGTGTCCATAGAACTTGATCTCACTCTTTGAGAAGCTGCATTTGTCCTTGTTCAGGCGCACGTCATGTTGCTGGAGCCGTTCCAGTACTCCGCGGAGATTCTTGTCATGCTCCGTCTGAGTTTTCGCGAAGACGATAATATCGTCAGATATGCTCTTGCATCCTGGGAGGCCTGTAAGTATTTCCTTGATTGCGTTCTGGAAGATCTCGGATGCTGCGTTGATTCCAAACATCAAATGCTTGTATCGCCGAAGACCTACGTGTGTGCTGAATGTGGTGATGTGACGGCTCGCTGGTGCCAGCGCGAGTTGGTGGTATCCAGAGGAGAGGTCTAACTTGGTGAAAACCGTCGCTCCGTTGAGGTCTTTTGCAACTAAATCGTCGATCGTCGGCATCAAGTGCTTTTCTCACTTCACGACCTTGTTCGCCTCTCTCATATCCACGCATATTATTACTTGGCCAGAGCTCTTGGGGACTACGACGATGGGGCTCACCCAGGGGGTGGGACCTGTCACTGGCTTGATGATGTCTAGTTCTTCTAATCGCTTCAACTCCATCTCGACATCTTTTCTGACATGGAATAGGACTCGGCGGTGTGGTTGTTGCTTGGGTTTGACGTTAGGGTCTATGTGAAGCTTGATTACTTTCCCTTTTACTTTAGACTCTCGTATTCTCCGTTCGCGAGAGACTGAGAACTAGTTTTGTTAGTTTTGACTTGGTTGATGATCTTAAGCACACTAAGCTGTTTAGCAGTGTTGAAACCCAGAAGGTTTCCTGTAGCATCTTTGACGATGTACAAGTTTGTTTGGATGCTGTTGGCGTTCGCGGATATTTGTGCCTGGATGGTTCCCAGAAGAGGTAACGGTGTCGGTAATCCATAGGAAAAATTCTGCGCTTGGTGTTTTCTGGACCTGTTTGCCCTTGTGTCGTGTTGGTGTTCCCTTTTTGTGTGGTTTTACCGAGTTCACAGTTTTATCCTGATTTTCAAACTCCTTCGCTTGTATTTCGCCAATTCCAGGACTCTACTAGCTTTGATGAGACCGGCTAAGTCAAAGTCCTCTCGCAGAGCTTTACGCCGAAGGGAGTTTGACTGGCAGTTGAAGATGATTTGTTCTTTGATTTCCTTGTCTAGATTTGCGAAATCACAGGTCTTTGCCAGGCTTCTCAAACGTGTGTGGAAACTGTCCAGAGTTTCGCCATCCTTTTGCCTCGCCTGCCGGAAGTTGTATACTTCGTATGTTATGTTGACTTGCGGAGCGAAGTGAGCGGTTAGTTTTTCGACTGCCTTCTTGTAATCTTTGTCCTCACCGATATCTTGAAGATCTCGTCGACCTTTGGGCCGCCGTAATGCAACAGGAGGGCTCTTTCCTGGTTGTCTTCGATAATTCCCATAGCAGTGATTAATCTCTCGAATCGTCCTAGCCATTTCTTCCATATGGGGCCAGCATTTCCATCGAGGTGAGCGTCAAACGGTGGGAAGTTTGGTAGGGAAATCGCTTCGGAATTCTCTTCGGAAATCCTACCAGATCCTTGTAGAACTAGCTTTGTGGGTTCTATGCTTGATTCTTGTCGCCAGATGTGGTGTTTACGCTTCAATAAACACTCGAAAAGTACTTGTTTCAACGCAACTGTATTTACTGAACGGGCATGATGGCGAGATACAAAAAGAGTGCTGTCTCTCTAGATCGCGTGGGTCATTTACATGAATGATTGACAGGTCTGTAAACACTACAGTTATTTTATAACTTGGCCCCACTATAGGAGAATTAAGCTACGTTTTGAATAAGGTTCTCGGTTTCGGCAATGCCAGTTTTCCCTCAGAGCTTCTCAGGTTGTAATTAGAGTAGCTCTAAGCGAAAAGACGTTAGAGATATTCCGGGGTAAGACCATTCATTGTTTTATACATCGTCAACTCTTTCCCTACCGGTCGATTTGGTCGCCTTTTATGCAATTTTTGGAGGGTAGGAGGTCAAATCGACCTGGCTACTCCATATAAGGGGTTACCACGGCGATGTCGCTGGTCCATAACACCAAAGGCTCTATCTTTGTTGTCACGCTTGTCACGCTAGCTGTCGTTTATTTCTAAACAAACACTGCAGCTACAATTCGTTGCTTATTTGATTTATAAGTGAAATGGAAATTGGCGGACTTTCACTCGCCCGGTATACAAGAGTTTCCCATAATTCCTTTGGGTCACAAACGCGAAAATGACAGACCTGTGGGAGCACCCGAAATCAAACGCCTTATCCACGCCGTGCTAAAGAAGTGAGCAGGAAATTGTGGAACAGATGGTACGACCTGGAGTCGAGGTTTGCTGGCAATGTAGACTTCATTGGAAATTAGGAGATTTGGCCAGTTTAGAGGGTGATTGAGTCTAAACAACTGATTATTTGGCAATAATAATGGTTCATTTCAAACATAGTCCGGGATTTGAGAAAGTTGTGGGTTTTCAAGGCATCGCAGGGTGCAAAAATGCACCATATTTGGTAAACCTGTTGGAAAAGAGTTAAGGCATTCTGTTTCTCTCGTCTAATTGATAGCCTTTCCTAGTTAAGGGTGGATGAGGACCATGCGTGTTAAAACCTCCGTCCACGACCGCAGACGGCGGCTTAATCAAAGACCATTTGGACCCATGGTAGAGGTCTCTTTTCTCCTGCACGCGGAATACAAGGAAAAGAGGCCTCTGCTAGTAGGAAATGATTATGACTCTTGGGTACAAACTATTCATCAGAATCAGGTTATCTTAAAAATTAAACTGCCTTATTAGTGAAATCACGTTACCTCGTCAGTACAACCCGCACTGGCATACAGAATGCAGCCGAAGTGAACAAGCACGATAAACAAACCAAACATTTTCGTCCTCATGGCTCCTCACAGGTACACTGGGGAAAACAATAGTTACTCATGGGAACAATGCGAACAGGTAAACAGCTTTTAAACGGCTTTAAATTGTGTTTGAAACTACCTAAACCCAAGAAGAGGAGATTAAAATCGTTGTAAGTGCAATTTTAACCCACTGTAAGATTGTTTTTCTTTGTTTTTGTTTTTTTACATTAGTAGTTAGTGCTAGTATTTAATTTCAACATTGTAGCTATAAAGTACAACTGTAAATTGTAAGTAATGTCAGTTTTGAAAATTGTGTTAGTATGTTAAGTTGCTATTGTAAGTAGAATTAGTATAAAAACGTTGCTTCGATTTTGCGTCCTTGCAACAAGCGAAGCCACGGTTTAGTGTTAAAGGAGTAATTTGCCAATTCAAAGATTAAGCACAGAAGTCAAGGCTTATCCGATCCGTAACCTCCTTTTCCGGCAAATCAACAGCAAGTCAGGGGCCTTGTGCCATTGTGTTAAATTTAGTCCTAATGCTACACATCGTGTAATGACATACAACGAGTCTCTTGGCTTACCAGAAATTAATACAAACGAGCCGGATGTATGGTTACCTTTCAAAGGACTGAATAACAGACTCATCAAAACATTCCTCAACCTTTCATTCTATTTCTCATCTTCGCTCCGTATGCAATTATAGATGAGTGGCAACTAGGAGCAGCTGAGAAAACTACAAGAATTGCAAAAAATTTTACAGCGGCTATAGCATTCCTCGTGTTTGTAATCACTGCTGACAGCGATCTGCTTTGATAGAACAAAATGCGCACCACACAAATTTTGCACCCATCTGACAACCAAAAGCTCGTGGTCTAATGAACTGAACCATTTTGTGGTTCAAAAATAACATGAACAAACATCACTGCCTCTTGGTTTAATATTTATGTTTGATTATCACAATGACGAGGCAGCTTTTCGCCACAGCTTTCCTGGTTTTCAAATTAACGATTTTTACTTATTATAGGGATGTTTTGGACGTCATAAATACGACTTTTTTTTTCAGGCGGCAACATGAAATTTTCGGGATGTCGCAATATAATAACATTGTAAAGAAGGGGAAGGCTCATTTTCTGTCAACTGACCGGTAAAAACTCAACCAGAGAAACGCTGCTTTAAAATGCTGTTGTAAGCCTGATGTTTTTTTTTTTGCTGATGTCTGAAAGAGAGTAAAGTATCAATGAGTCGCATGAGTCAATGATGAGTCAATGAGTCAAATTTAGAATTTTCATTTTTTTTTTGAATGTGCAATTACTACAACAGGAATCCAGTTAAGTTACATACTCTCCTTCTCCTAGTGTCATCCAACCTCTTTCAATATTATTGTTGGTCTATCTTCTCAGCAGAAACGGGGGTTGCACAAGGGAGAGGAAGAAAACATCATTTGTCTCCCTTCGCCTCTGTTTTGAGCTTGCCCCAGCTTTGTGCAGCCAAAAAGCGGACAACTCATCCCTGCAGAAAACCCTATAAAAATGCTTGCTATACAGGCTAGGTGGTAGCTCACAACATGCTAAGCGTGTCCAGTGTCACAGACATGCAAATATTCAAAATACTTAACATGCTTAACCTTATGTTTCAAGAAGTGTGTTTAGGCTGGTTTACAAGTGACATAAGCATAAGCATAAACAGTGTAAACCGGGAATGACATAAGCATAAGCATAAGCATGAGCATAACCATAAGGATATGCAATCTTTCCCATTTTCCGGCTTATGCTTCAATATGTTTATGCTTGTGTTGCGCGCGTTAACATTATTAACAAGTGTGTAAACGCATAAGCCCAAGCACAATGAAACAGTCGTTTTTGGTGCCAGGCGAAATTCAATTTCTGTCAACTATCATGGCGGCTGAAACTGCTCTTTTACACTACACGAGAAATTCGCAAATATTCTACGAATAATCCTCAGATAATTTAAAGGATGCAAACAAGTAAAGGCTTTGCTGGAATTATGTTGCAGAATCGGCTGGTGTTAGTAGTGGTAAGGGGACATTATTTTTCTGTGAATATTATTATAAACTCTGGAAATTTTCTTCTTCTTCGGAGCAGCAACATGAGTAGAAGTTCCTCTTCTTCCGCCATTTTGGAAACGCTCTGGAGCTCATTGCGCTTGCGTATGTCACTTTTCTTATGCTTATGTAATAAGTGTAAATATCGTTATGCTGATACTTTTCTTTATGCTTTAATATGCTTACCTCACTGTGTAAACCAGCCTTACGTCCAATGTAACACGCTAAAACACTGAAGAACGCACTTGAATGATAACAGAATCAACAGCACTCCTACTTCAGTTTCTAGATGACCAAATCATTGCAAATTATTTCACTTATTGTCCGCTATGCTTTTCTCCAAGCACAAGGACGTGACGGAAAAATGTCCGCGATGTAGAAGGATTTATGTGAAAAACTGCTGACCCGATCATTGACTCATTGATTCATAACTCATGACTCATAGACTCATGCGACTCATAAATCATGGGACCTCTGTCTGAAAAAGTTACAAAAAAACTATATTCGGAGACGTAGGTTGCAGTCGATGACCTAAAGCTGGGTTAATTTCTTTATTCAAATTGATTTCTCCTGTTTGCTCAACTGGGTAAAGATAGCTTTTAGAATTGCTTCGTAAAATGTAATTTTCTGCAACGATTATAGCAACGTTTAATTTATCCTTCTAAACACAATAACAAACTAGCAAACACTGAAAGTGGATCACTGGCTCAATGAAACTGCCATAGTAACATTGATTGAAATAAATATAGCCCGAAATATGTGTCGTTAAATTCAAATGAAGAATGATCCTCGCAGTCGCAGTTATTAATTATCGCTTAGTTATAAACTATTAAATAGTTAAAATAAAGATGAAACATTTGTCTAGAGCTGGCCTAACATCATTTCTTATATGAGTATTTTTTTTTTCAGTTCATCTTTAAAGAACTGAAATAAGATCAAGTGAGTAACATTCAAGAAATTCTTTTAAAACTTATCATTTACTGCCCCCTTGGAAAAGGATCGTCATGCTCACGAAAGAAGAGGGAAAGAATGCTCAAAATTATGTTTATTTTGCTTATTCTAAGTACCTAACTAGATACACAGAAAGCTCGAAATTGGGTCATTGCGTATACACCCTGCAGCGAAGAACCGTTTTCGGGTCGTCCCGCTAAGATTTTAACGTAAGACGCACACGAATGCGCAACTTTCAGGTCATTTCAGGCTTCTTTGTCAACCTGTTCTATGAAATCTTGTTGCGTGAAAACCAGGAAACGCTCAGTGTAGTTACAATGAACAAACAGGACGCGTGAAGAAGACGTGTGACTGCAAGATGTAATGTCATGACTGTTGTGTGACAGATGTCACAAAGGAGGAAGACAGGATGGGGAATTCCCCAATCGCTTCGCATGCGCCAATTTATTTCCCTCGCCCCTCTTGTACCTTCCGTGCAGGCTATTGACACGAGAGGGTATGTTTTAGAGATGCCCATTGAGCTACTCTATCTTCTCCCTTGTTTCTTATTCCCAGCCCACACACACACACACACACACACACACACACACACCCGACAACAACAACAAATTCAGGTTCAGGTTTATTTATTTCACACTATTTACATAAAATTAATATAGAAAGAAAAGTATAGTTACAACAGATGATTACAAGATAAAATAATTACAGTACGGTTATAACATGTGCGTGGTGGTCAAAGTAGCGAAGGCTTTCTAGTTGACCACCACCTACTTTTAAGTAAGCGAAGAAATGACACTGAGCTTTATTGCGATATAGTAGGAAATGTAGGAAATGTTTGTAGAGACTAGGACTAATGCACAGGAGAAAATTACATGTATATAAATTAAGGTATGTTAGAGATATACTGAACCAAATTTTTGTGTTTCACTCCCCCACCGACGCAGCACCACAGTTTCTTTAGAAACTAATCCCCTTTATATATTAGGAATGATTTCGCAGTACAAATTTATTGAACTCCTGTGAAGTTCCTTTTGTTTCCTGTGTGATTTCTGGGTCAATTTGAAGCGATTTCATGGAGTTCTGTTTTTCAAAATTAATACAATCCAACAGGTTTCAGACTAGGTTTTTCCCAACTGGCGTCTAATTTGCTTAGGCTCAGACACTTTTCCGCCGTTTAGTTGTCATGATCCGGTCATAGGGGCAAAAACCGGTAAACACATAAAGGCTATGTCTACACTATGCCGAATAGCATTTTATGCCGTTGTGAAAAATACTCCGGCCTGGTGTGAATGGCCCAAAACCGCTGCCATCTTTCCACTAGAATCCAATCCTTGCTCCTCGTGGTTGATTTCCGTTTCGGTTCGATTCTTTGTTCACACTACTCCAGAAAGTGTCACGAAAACCTATCCGATATGTGACGATTCACTTTCAAGACCGCAGCGGCCCAGCATCGCTCCGACGGAAAAACCGTGCCGAAATCATCGTTTTGAATGTGAACAAAAGCCCTATCCGATATGGTTTTCGTGCCGGCACAAGAGCTATCCGGTATAGTGTAGACGTAGCCAAAGTAAATACAAGTAAACAATGAACAGAACGAAACGACACATTGAATGGTTTCAATTCCCGAAAAAGCAAGGTCCAACAGTGGTGTTAACTGACAAGGGTATTTAATTTCAGACCTCATTAAGGCGGGGGGGGGGGGGGTGGGGGGGAGGGGGGCTTATTAGAGAGGGTAGCCTCCTTCGCAGACGTCTTTGGGCTTGTCACGCGTTAGAAAGGGGGGCTTAAACATGCCGTTTTCGTCTTAAAAGGTTTTGTACAAAACTAAAAAAACTGCAGTGAAACTTTATTATCTAATAAAGAGCAGCAAACAGTATTATGTGTTGGATTGTATATCTGTTTAAAAACCAACCAACTGGGCGGCATGAAGTGGATTCGTAAGAGGGAATAGGAGGGAATAATTACTAAATCTCATCCCAAAGAGGGGAGGGGGGGGGCTTATTTCTAAGGGCGGGGGGTTATTAGAAAAACCCACTTCTAAACGGGGGGCTTATTGGAGAGGGGGGGTTAATAGAGAGAGGGGCTTCATAGAGCTTTCAATGTAGTTGTTGAATCTCGTTCTATCATGCTCTATCTATGCTCTATATATGTTCTATCATACTTGCCCCTTGGTGACCTTGGAGATTTGAAAAGCCCTGGGTAAACGATCAAACATTTTCGTCCAACATTCTGTTTGGTACACACAGCGTTCAGTGGCTAAATGGGCAAGCAGTGTTTGACCAAACAAGGGACATAGTGAACCAACCATTGTTTTTACGTATTTCTGTTGAAATTACAAGTATTACCTGACTAGGCTTTCATCAGTTTCTTTTTAGCGGTAGTGTATGCTTTGTTGGCTTTGGTGGCTAAACGATAGAGGCATTTGTTTAGCCTCCTTCGCAGACGTCTTTGGGCTCGTCACGCGTTCCTTGCCCACGAACGTCTGCTGAATTGAACTGCCACTTCCGTTTGTCGGCGGTTAACCTTTGTTTTGAAGAAACCAATAACGAGCTGCGTAAGAATGGAAATCGACACCCGATTCACGTGCATCGTCTGTGAAAACAATCCAGGGGTCGAAGTCCTACTTTCCATAAATTGGAAAACGAACTATGATTGGCTAACCGCCGCGAATGGAAGTGGCAGTTCAGTTCAGCAGAGGTTCGTGGGCAAGGAACGCGTGACGAGCCCAAAGACGTCTGCGAAGGAGGCTAGCATTTGTTCGGTACGCGAAATGTTGGATGAAAATGTTTGCATCGTTCAGCCGAGGCTTAACCTTTGCTTCTCAAGTTAACATCCGATTTAAAGAAAATTAATTTTTCCGAGGGGCAAATATCGCCTGGCCAGGCCCGCTTAAATACTGAACTCCATCGTTGAATTCTTTCAATTTCCCTTAAGCCAACCAATTCGAGCTCGAATACAGGTATCCCCTCTTCCCCCGGAAAATAAGGTATCCTCACATAGAGAAAACGCCTAGAAAAAACACTGTATCGCTCAACAATATATACAAGATAGCCGAAAACCTAGAAAGAAAATAGCCGAGTTCAGCTATTTAATGTTAACTGTAAAAGGCAAAGGATAATAAACAATTCAAACAGTACAAATGCCTGTTCACTGAGTCAGTAGATAATGACAGAGCCAAAACGAAAACCTTTAACCAAAACAACTGTCGAACAGAAAGCGGAAAGACACAAAACAAATCAAAAAACAAAAAGAAATATAAACGCGAGGCTTG
>JAEMWC010000085.1:1567500-1609437 GCA_016490735.1 Pachyseris speciosa | reverse complement strand
CCCCAGACTTGCTATTTTTTACAGGGAGGTCGAAAAAGTGCAAAGACAAACCGTCAAGTTCAAGCGATCGCGAGTCTGTGCAATCCACAGATAGCGCTGAGAGTAAGGTACATAAAAACAATTAAAATACAGAAGCTCATGTTATTAAATTTGTGCACGTTAACATTGTTTTATTAGATTTTCACGTGCTTCTGCTTTTTTTATCTTTGTAGATGCAAATACGAAGTACCATTTTACAACAGTTGAAAGACCTGAAAGCTTTGACTAGAAATGGACTTGTTTCAAACGACGAGTTCCTTGCCCAAAAGGAAAAGCTTTTCAAAGAACCTAGTGATCTATGATTTATTGTAATAACAGAGTGTTAAAAGTTTGTTCCGTTAAAATTATTCCGCGTGCTTGATATAGTTTCTGACTTCTTCTTCTGTAACTTGAAGAAAGCCTGTTCAATCATTAATTTTGGATCCGTACAGAATTGCCACGCTGCGTCATTTTCTTTGATCCAATTTTTTACTTGAGCAAAAAGCTCTTCTACAATCAAAAATTCCACGTGCGGGTGCATGGCCACACTGTTTATCGATCTTCCCATGGTATTTGCTTTCACTTCTCCAAAATTTACAACTTTTGAGACATATCGTTCGATTGTTCTTGGTGACATCCTCAAAGCAGCTGCAACCTCATCTACTTGATATCCTAAAATTTCTTTCATCCAAATGGCTCGCCATCGTAAATCTTCACTGTACGGGCGAGGCATAGCTGATTTCGATGAATTTATTCTAAAAAAAATCCCACATAACCTTGCGGTCTTGTCTTGTAGCTTTATGCTTTGATCCGACAACGTTAATTCAAATAGCTGTATATCACTGCTTAAGAAAAACAAGTTCGTGAGAGAACATACGAGGGTAGCCTGGTGTAAAAACTAACAATTTCCCCCTTTTTAGGACACTATCTACAAACACTTCTAAAAGTATTGGCAGCCACATAAAACAAGTAGATGATGAAAATATTACCCATGCCATGAATGGGAAGGTTAATAAGAAAATCCACCACGTCAGTGGAAAACGTTTGAAAATGCGCAAACCCTAACGAGGTTTCTGCGTACCTTATGCGTAGCCAGACAATGTGAGCCAGTCATTGAATGACAGTACTGAAAATAGCGAAGAGTCTTTCAGAAGGCGTCCCCTTTTGGCAGTGTTAACATTTATGAGGATCAAAGCAGGTTTGTACAGTTGTTTGAAGTCGTCAAATCATATCGCGGAAAAAGACCGTGTCTGCCATGTTATAAAAAGCAACATGGACGTTCAACCTGTGTACACACCTACACTTAAATATACCTAGCGTAAATGGCCGTTCTAAAAGCTATAGAATTCGCTGAGAGAATTTGACGACCAGAAGACTACTTTGAACTACAAAAGGTAACCAAATTGCGACAAAGTAGCAAAGGATCACATTATTGTAAACAAAAAACATTTCATACCAATTAAGGCCTGACGACCAACTGGCTTGAACCGAAGGGGACCAGCTTCTGAGATGTGCAGCCAGTGAAGTCTTAAATACCACTGACTAAACTTAGCTTGAATCAACTAAATATCTAGCTGCTAGGAACCTGGGTCTCTTCCTCTTGCAGGAATCTCCCACATTTGCCAAGCCTAAACTCCTGCAGTCATGCTGATAGCACTAGCAAACAAAATGAGTTCTATTCATTTACAAGTTCCTGTTTACTCTAAAGAACAAAAGCGTCCCATCACGATTTAACCATAAGGTTGTGAAATGGCTAAGGAGTGGCAAATTACCCTTAACTGTGGTCTGTGTTTGTGACCCAAAGATGACCACACAACTTCCTTTGTAGTCATGGCAACATATTTTTGAGGAGAAACAAAATAAAAAAACTAAAACGAGAAAATTAATTGTGAACTTGGTTACTCGTATTGCAGCAAAATTGGTGCATCATTCTAATATCTTTCTAACTTTTTAGTGCACCAAAATAATAAAAGTTTCATTTGGATATAATTCAGCCTCAGTGTAGACACCGTAAATATTAAGTGTGACTATTTCTCCCCAGATGAAATTGGACACCAGCTGTCACGTGCAATTTTTTAATAGTTGTGCATTTAGTATCGTTCCGATTCCGCTATGTTGCTGAGACTGTTTGAATGAGAGCGAGAAAAGTGGAGAGGCTTGGTTTACACATGAAACACAAACACAACAGCAAAACCTACATACAAACATTTTGAGATCAGCAAGAAAGTCTTAAAATTTCTCTTAGGCCAGTCAGCCCTCAACATGTTTAAGCCAATCTGCCAATTTAGCCAAGCGTCCTTAATAAAAGTTATTCTCTTTCGTTGTAAAACCTTCCAATTACGGCTTAGTAGTCAGCCACCTATATTCTATCCATGGCGTAGACACGTAACCTCAAAGACTTTTCGATGGAATTTGTTTTCCCCGGATTTCAAGTCCTAAATGTGGTCAGGTTAATTTGACCTCTTTCATATCCAACTTTAAAATAACGATTGTTGGATGCTCTTTTAATCACGTACACCATGCCTCTGACGACAATTCGCAGTCTTATCGGAAGTAGTCAGAGCATCTAATACAGAACCTCCACGACGACTCCCCTGAAAACGACTGCGTGGGATGCTAGGGACGCTATGGAACTCCCTGTTATACGACTGATCTGTATTGTTAACGCTAAGATTGCGTATTTTTGCTCTGTTATAACAGTAGTACTCTAATTTTAACTTTAATAATCATAATTGCCTTTAGCAAGCTAATCCGGTCGACAATGCCATGGGTGATCAGTACACGATAATGGTTTTTTACAGCGAAGGTGAAAACAAGGACAACAAGATAACTTAATGACGAACAGACACCTCACAACAAATGAGATTATCGAAACATATCTATAAAATAGCTTGTTAGAAATAGCGCCATGAAATGCTGATGCGGCAACAGATTCAAAATTTACTAAGCAGAGGGGAAAGCGTTACAGATTCTGATTGGTACGGCTCTAACAAAGAAAGAAAACTTGGCCGGGCGCATTAACATTACAGGAAAAATGGCAGAACTGAAATAGATGCTGCGTACTAACTCATGTGCGTAGTGTGTGCATGAAAGGTTATGTCTACACTATGATGGATAGCATTTTATGCCGTTGTGAAAAATACTCCGGCCTGGTGTGAACGAAAGTGGCCAAAAACTGCCTCCATCTTTCCGCTAGAATCCAATCCTCACTCCTCGTTGTTGATTTCCGTTTCTGTTCACACTACTCCAGAAAGTGTCACGAAAACCTGTCCGATATGTGACGATTCATTTTCAAGACCGCAGCGGCCCTGCATCGCTCCGACCGTGCCGAAATCATCGTTTTGAATGTGAACAAAAGCCCTATCCTATATGGTTTTCGTGCCTACACAAGAGCTATCCGGTATAGTGTAGACATAGCCTTAAGCACCGGCGTTTTTGAGCCACAGACGTCAACCGGAAGTGAGGGTTTTCTCTTTTCACTCGCCTTGGAGCTACCACACCTGTATTACTAAGTGTCTTTACTCTTACAGAGACGATTAAAATGAAAATTTATGCACAACCACTGCTCATGAATGAGAAACGTCCACTTTCGGTTGCAGTACGTCGCTCAAAAAATCCTTTCAAAGCAGCTCATCGCAAAGAGGCATGCGGCAGTAACTGCGGGCACAGAAGAAAGGGCCATCAGTCGTTCATTTATCCCTCATTATAGTCTAGCGTGTGTTACCTCTATCCGGTGGGCACTCGTGTAGAAATGGTTGTATGCCAGTATTTTTTGAATGGAAATTGTCGATTTGGAGACAAGTGCCGTTACGACCATCCTTCAGGTTGGTTGATGAAGTTTAAAAATAAGTTCAAACTTAAATGCAAACGAAAACTCATGTTAATTTTTTGTATCGTACTTCTGCTGAGGTTAAGGAACAGTATTCGAAGAGTCACCTGACTGAAACCAAAGAGCTACATGTAGTACCCGGCAAATCTTCTGAGGGGACTCTGACCCTATTGTAGCTCTGCTCACAGGGTAATTAGAATTCAGAATATTTCCTACTATCTTGCAGAAGTATAACGACAGACACCGCGGTTAGTAACGTAGTCACTGGAGAAGTGCAATAGTACATTGTCATTCGTTAGATCGATATAGAATATATGGTAACCTCATGGAAGGGACCTTCATAGTTTGGGTGACACATGTTATACGAGACTGAGCCTCCTTATACAAAGATGGGTCTCATCAAACTTGTTTTTTAACAGTCCCCAGATCTACATCTACATCTACATTTACATCAACATTAGTGACTTGCAAAATCCTTGTCAGGACAGTTCCCAAGTGTTGTAAAAAAACTAATAACAATAACATACTATTCTAGCCATGTTACTCCTATGACTAAACAACTTGGGTGGGACACCGTAGAACAACATAGATTATTGTCCCAATTAACCATGTTCTACAAGATCCAGCAGGGTTTAATGGGCATCCTTCTTCCTCCTGTGGTGTCAGTTCCCTCTGATGACAGGTATCTCAGCTTCCACATCTTGCTCCTTATCGCTGTATTCAGTACAACTGTAAACTCTATAAATGTTCTTTTTATCCAAAGTCTATTGTAGTATGGAACCAACTTCCCTTAAGTACTTTACCATTGCAGATTTCTATGTACTTATCTATTTCTTTAGTTATTTATTTATTGAGTTATTTATTTATTTAAATACTAAATAAATAACTTAATAAATAATTATGTAATATTGAGTTATTTATCTATCTATTTTTCCATTCATTATTTACTTATTTATTTACTTTTATGTTACCTGATCACTTACTATGAAATTAGAAGAATAAGCTAGTGTAAATTTAGAATTAATTTAACATAAATAGTCCTATTACTAATTAGGTTAGAGTGTTCTTAAATTCAAAGTGGATTTTATAATTGTAAATTGAGATTTTAGTTTAAACTTTAAACCTCCTAGTATAGTTTTCACTGTTTTTGGATCACCTCATTAAAGATTAAAGGTAAAATGAATAATAAGTAAATAAAACTGTTACAATATGCACGTGATTACTATCGATGATTAACTAGGCTAGGTTCGGGTTACACTTGTGCATCTTGTTCTGAGCTGTAAGCTAATAAATGGGGGATTAAAGCGGAGCTTGAAACATGGTGGCAGCGAAATAGGACCACAAATCCCTCGCCTATCACTTCTAGAGTCACGCAAACTACAGCCCAAATAATCTTATAGGCATGTCTGACACAGAACCGGCGCCTACAGCACCATCAACTGGATCACAGCCAAGCTCTTTAGCACAGCCACATCCACAACAGGGACTTACCACTGTGCAACACACGTCTTTCGGCGCGATGGCTGGAATAATGCCTCCTGGCAAATTAGTTACGACTGGGAACGTGGCAGACAACTGGAAAGTATGGAAACAAATGTGGAGCAACTACATGGTCGCATTGTTTCTCCACTGTATTGGCGTCGATGTGTTAAAGATTTATAATGGTTTTCAATTCAACAGCCCAGAAGATAGAAATGACCTGGCGAGGATAATACAGAAGTTCGACGAATTCACCATCGGAGAACTGAACGAAACTTTTGAATGGTACACGTTCAACTCCAGGAATCAACACGACAACGAAAGCATTGATGTCTATGTTACCGCCCTTCGCACACTCGCGAAAACATGTAATTTTTGTGACTGCATGCGTGATTCAATCATTCGTGACAGGATCGTCCGAGGCGTCCAAGACCACCGCACTCGCAAACGGCTCTTACAAGAACAGAGTCTCACTCTGTCGAAGTGATCGATCTTTGCAAGAGTTCTGAAGCGACAAATTTGCAACTGAAAACGATCTCTGGTGCCCAGAACAAAGATGTGCATGCTGTGAAAGATAAACACCCGCCATCAAACTGCCGCGATGACAAGTCAAAGAGAAGCCGCGTGGGGAAACCGAAAACATGTAAATTCTGCGGCAAAGTACATCCTTTCGAAAAAGGCAAGTGTCCTGCGTGGGGAGCGAAGTGTACAAAGTGCGGTGGCAGAAATCATTTCGAAACAGCCTGCATAGCACTGACTAGAAAGGTGCATAGCCTTAGGGATGAATCTTCCGATGACAGCGATATAGAGTACATTACAAGCATTGTTGCACAACCGAATTTGTACACGCTGTCACGCAAGAACATTACCCAAAGGTAATCTACACCGAAATGGTTGTTAACAAGAAAGAAGTGAAGTTTCAAATAGACAGTGGTGCCTCGGTGAACGTCATTCCCTTCAAGTTCACCGCTGGTAAGACGCTTGAGCCCACCACGACGACATTACAAATGTGGAACGACACGACACTAAAGCCACTGGGTTCTTGTCGATTAATTCTCCACAATCCTAAGAACAAGAAGAAGTTCTCTGTGGAATTCCTTGTCATTGACAGACAGCTTACGCCACTCATAGGAGCGAAGGCAGCTCAACAGATGGGTGTAACACAAAACTACAAGATCACACACAAAACTACAAGATCACAGAACCGCCTGAACGGCCAAGGCCAGAAGTTAAGAGTGTGCAGACAGCTGATGAACTAGCAGCAAGCTACCCAGAGGTATTTTGAAGGAAGGTAGGAAGGCTACTAGGAACAGTTCACCTTGAAGTCGAACAGGGCGCAACTCCTGTCGTCGCACTGCCTCGCCGGGTCACAGTGTCACTCAAAAACAAACTGAAGGAAGAGTTGGATCGACTACAGCAGTTAGAGGTCATAGCTCCAATCAATGAGCCCACTCCATGGGTTAGCAGTCTTGCTGTGGCTGTGAAGAAGTGTGGAGTGCTGAGAATCTGTATCGATCCGTATCGAATCTGTATTGATCCTGTATCGCCGCCCTGAAGAGAGAAAGATATCAGCTCCCTGTATTAGAGGACATACTCCCGGAGCTCTCAAAAGCATGAGTGTTCTCAACGGTTGACCTCAAGTCAGGATACTGGCACTGCATCCTCGCTCTTGAGTCCAGTGTACTCACAACTTTCGCAACCCCCTATGGAAGGTACAGATGGATTCGTTTGCCCTTCGGCCTCTTCGCCTCATCCGAGATATTCCAGAAGCACCTGACTCATGCCCTAGAAAACCTACCTGGTCTTTTGTGCATCGTGGACGACATCCTCATCTATGGCACTGGAGAGACCGATGAAGAAGCAACCGCAAACCATGACAGGAGCCCACAAGATCTTCTTCAAAGGTGCAAGGATCGTGGCATTGCCCTTAACCCAGACAAGATGAAGCTGAAGATGAGCGAAGTAAATTTCATGGGACATCTCCTAACGAACAAAGGCTTGAAACCTGATCCTGCCAAAGTAGAGGCAATCACAAAGATGCCTAAACCACAAGACGTGGAGGGTGTTCAGCGTCAATGGGTTTGTCAATTTATCTAGCCAAATTCCTTCCAAAGCTGTCTGATGTCATTGAACCGATCTGCCGCCTAACTCGGAAGGAGACTCCATGGAACTGGTCCTCGGAGCAAGACCAGGCATTCGCACATGTGCAGCAGCTAGTGACAGAAGCGCCTGTCCTGTGTTACTACGACCCTTCACTGGACCTCACTATACAATGTGATGCGAGCCAGGGTGGTCTTGGCGTGGCAATACTTCAGAACGGCAGGCCCATAGAATATGCAAGTCGTGCCCTCACAGATACGGAAACCCGGTACGCTCAAATAGAAAAAGAGAACGATCGTCTTTGCCCTCGAGCGTTTCAACCAGTACACATTTGGTCGGCATGTGCACGTCAAAAGCGACCACAAGCCACTGGAGGCTATTCTATTGAAGCCGCTTGCTCGAGCACCCCGACGTCTCCAGTTAATGATGATGAGGCTACAAAAGTATGATTTCACTGTGCACTATGAGCGTGGCAAGAACATGCACTTGGCCGACATGCTGTCACGGGCTTACCTGCCCCACAATGGCAAAGAAGTAGACGACTTAGAAACAGTCAACATGGTCCGCTATCTGCCTATCTCTGACCAGCGTTTAGACGAAATAAGAGCGGAGACCTGAAAGGACCAGTCCCTGAAAACTGTCAGAGATTATTCTCCTAGGATGGCCTGAAGACAAGAAAGATGCTCCGGCACTGACGCACCCTTACTTCAGCATGCGTGACGAGCTGACAGTACAAGATGGGTTGATTTTCAAAGGGAATTCCGTTGTGATACCCAGAAGTCTTCGAGGAAATATGAAGATGAAGATTCACTCATCGCACCTCGGAATAGAAGCATGTCTGAGGCATGCACGTGAATGCATCTACTGGCCAGGCATGTCTGCTGAAATGAAACAGTACATCTCGACGTGTGAAACGTGTAGAGAACTTGACAACACAACGCACACCAGAGAGACCCTGATGTCTCACGAGGTCCCATCTCGTCCTTGGGAGAAGATTGCCACAGACTTTTTAGCCTGGATGACAAGGATTGCCTGGCCACCATAGATTATTACAGCAACTTCTGGGAGGTGGACAGGTTGCCAAATACCAAGGCCAGTACTACCATTCTGAAACTGAAGAGTCATTTTGCCCATTATGGCATACCTGATCAAGTGATCAGCGACAATGGGCCGCAATTTGCATCTGACAAGTTTGCTGATTTCGCAAAAGCGTGGGACTTTGAACATCTTACCAGTAGCCCTGGAAAAAGCAAGGCCAATGGCAAGGCAGAGTCTGGGGTGAAGACAGCTAAGCGCATCCTGAAGAAAGCAGTCAGGGCTGGAACCGACCCATACCTCGCTGTACTCGACTACAGGAACACACCCACACAAGGAATGACAACCAGCCCAGCTCAAGGTCTGATGAGCCGGAGGACCAAGACTCTCCTCCCTACCACTCAGAGCCTACTACTGCCCGGGGTTATAAACCTGGAAAATGAGAAGAAGGAACTGCGACAACGCCAACAGGCCCAAGCCAAATACTACAACCGGTCAGCAAAGGACCTGCCCAGCCTCTCTGAGGGTGACGTTGTGAGAATGAAGCCGTTTAAGCTTGGCGACAAGTCCTGGCGCAAAGCTCAGTTACGGGGAGACTCGACAAGCAGTCGTACACCGTTGAGACGGATGACGGAGCAGTCTACCGCAGAAACCAACAGCATCTGCGAAAAAACGTCTGAACCATCAGCTGAACCCTCAGAGCCAGAGCCAGAAGCGGATATGGCCAGCGCAAGGGAGGAGATGGCTACAACTACTGCAACTACCCCCTGTGAGAGCAGTACCCATCGTGAGTCACCCACTGAGGAGGTGACTGTCCTGGAACAGTGTCAGAGGTCGGAACGAGTCAGGAAGTGTCCGACATACCTCAAGGACTATGTCTGTGATTAGCCTTGTGATTTTCAATTCTCGTTGCTGTTGTTATAGTAACTAGGATGGTCGTTTATTGACTGCAGACTTAAATGACATTGACACTTTTCTTTTAATTTTTCAGAAAGGGAGATGTTACAATATGCACGTGATTACTATCGATGATTAACTAGGCTAGGTTTGGGTTACACTCGTGTATCTTGTTCTGAGCTGTAAGCTAATAAATGGGGGATTAAAACAGAGCTTGAAACAAAAACCATGCCAGGTGTCCACATGGGGTTCAAAGCTAGCTGAATATGACTTAATGAGGGGGTTGAATGGGTTCGCAGATCAATGGATTTGGCTAAAAAAGCTGCTTGGATTTCGGATTTTGAGGATAGATTTTATGGATTGATGGATTTGGAAGGCTTAGCGGATCTTCAATATTTTAGCATGGATTATGGATTTCATTTATTTTGAAGTATTGATCGTGTATCCTTCCCCAACCAGTGTCTCTGTAGCAGTGTTTGGCTGGCTGTTGTTCTTATCTTGAGATAACAAGCTTTCGTCTGCAATGCTATATCATGTTCGTCTATCTACATAGTCCAATTGACAAGATTTCTGCCATCAAGAAGAATCTTCCCTCCACCCAAGTTCAATGTAAGAAAAATGTGGCCTTCCTTGCTTCTCCTGATAGTCCTGTGTTAATTGTAGAACTTGAGGATAACAGTTGTCATCTAAAGAGCAAGACAGTAACTTCAATCAAGTGATGGAACTCCTTGAAACAGTGCATTAGTTTGACACTGATGGGATCACTGGCAGAAATACAGAAAGCAACCGATGGGGGCAGTACAAACATAAAGGTTATGACAAGCAATAAATTAATTTCTGCGACAAAACCATACAAGATCATGTTGAAGTGATCACCCTGATTGATCAAGAGCTTGCGTATATTGCTGTTCTGGCTCAAAGAGACAGTGAGAGCACAACTGCATACAATGGTTATGGAATATGTGCGATGAATGTGGAACAGGTCATTGAGTACAGGGAGAGGTGGGGATCCATTGTCAGTCTCTGCATTAGCAATAACAAGACCTTCGCTTCTAATAATGAAGAGATGGTTGTGGTGGATCTCCAGTCACAAGTCACAGAATGCTGAATGCATAAGTGAGGCTCCATTCAAGAAAGGTATCCTCTTCACTGACCAGCAGAAAGCAATCCTTTATCAGACAGACGAACACAACAACATCAACAAGCTTGCTGGAAGTGAAGAAGAAGGTTGCTAAGATGGACCAGTAGCCAAATGCAAGTTTAAACAGCCAATGGGTGTTTGCATAGAATTTGACAATGTCGTTTATTGCCATGTTTACACCTGAGTGTTTACCATGATTAAAATTGACGGAGGTCAAGTTACTAAACTGTAGTACATTCGTACATTGTTTATACTATCTCAAATAACTCAAGTTGATCCTTTATCAACACATTCCAGGTAAGTCTGAACAGGAACATAGCAAAACGGGTGGGTGGGAAGACTGTAAAGCATACAGTTGTGGTGGCATGAATTCATGGTTTGTAGCCGGTTGAGCAAATTGACAATATACAGTAAAAGAGAAAATAATCTCTTACCTTTCGGACTTTCTGTATAAAGAATTGTAGGAGTTATTGCTCTCCAGATCTCTCTCTCGAAAAGAAAAACACACACAATTGCGACACTGGTGTACGTGAGGCAAAAAAGCTGAACTTCGCAGGAAAACTAATGCCATAGCAACTAGATAGCCGCAACCGGATATGTCTGTCATTTTACTTTGGTTTACCAAGCAAAACCAAGCCAAATCACTGGGTTTACCTTGGTCAAATTTCTTTTTTCTTTGGTGGTGTTTACTGAGATATTAATGACCACAAATTGATGTTTACACTTGCAGAAAATTTACTCAGCTAAGTAAACCCTGTTACCGCAGTAAAAAGTTCAAGTGTAAACACGGCATATGTTTATGATGCTCAGTCAAATTCAGTGAAAGTTGTGCCACCCCTCTGTGGAACTGTGATATTTCTAAAGGCTTTGGGATATTTACATGACACCTTCTTAATACACAAGAAAGGCCAAAGTGTCCCATTAAGAACATTGGCACAGGTGGTAGAAAAAGTGGGACAATGCAAGGACATCCTTTCTGAGTTTGAGCGTTCAGTGTGTTGCCCAGAAGGCTGCTCAGAAACTTATCGAACCACCCCAAGGAATGGTTTCTGTGGCTACTGTGAAGTTCTGTTGACTTGCTACACAGGGGGTCAAAGAGAATGAAGTCGCTTTTGTCTGCATGGTCTTTTTCTGATACTAACCTCCTCAGCTGTATGACTTTGGATGCTGAACATCTACACTCAACATCCCATGTGACATACCCACTCCTCTCCATGAACAAATACTGTTGAGAATTTGGGAATCAATGCAATTAAGGAAACCATGAAGTGGTTGTCCTCCTCTACTTTTTTCTTCTTTACAAATGAAATAAAAACTCATCCTGCTTTCTTCTCTCCCATCTACTAATCCACTTCCAAACGTTAAGCTGTCAAAGAAGGAATTTGAGGAAATGTGCAACTACTGCCTTGCATTAATGGAGCTGTAGTCAGGCAGAGAAAAAAATCGACAGGAGACAACCATGGCGCAACATGGGACTATTAAACTGTCAGAGAGAATCTACCAGAGGCATCTCCATATATCAGAGAGAGTGGTTATGTCCGGAGTGGCTGCAAGGGTGGCACGTAAGGAGGAATGTTTAAGAGGACATGCCTAGTAGTGACAGAGATAGTGGTGATAGTGATGATGAGGTGGCTGAATACAACACCAGTTCTGACAGAAGGAGACAGAAACTGCTGTTTCAGAACTGGATAGAGGGTCCACTTTCTTGTTAGGAATGACTACTTGATTTGGGCATCATGTGTGGATAAACAGTAGGGCTTAATTTCAGTTATAATACTAAAGAATGTTTACCAAAAATCTGATTGTTCTAAGGTCCTAAAGTCTTGAACAGTACTGCAAGATACCTGTGGATTCAGATTGTGGTAAAAATATCTGCAGATTGGCAGATTTTGGTAAAATATCTGCGGATTGGCAGATTTTGGTAAAAATTAACACAAATAAACGGATTTGCTAACCCCTATTCATTCCCCTCCTTAATGAAAGTAATGCTTGTGCCTTAGCTATAGTGCCAACCATTTTCCTACGACATGGCAAAACAGAATTTGAACTTCCATTTGCGTTTTCTGTTTTCCTAAAACATGGGAAAAAGGAACTTGAACTTCCATTTTCGTTTTCCGTTTTCATACGACATGGGAAACAGAATTCAAACTTCTATTTTCGTTTTCTGTTATTCTACAACATGGGAAAACTGAATTCAAACTTCCATTTTCGCTTTCCGTTTTCTTAATGCATTCAAAAATGGAATTTTGTTTTTTGTCTTTCGTTTTGTTAAGACGTTGAAAAACGGAATTTGAACTTTGATTTCATTTCTTGTTTCTGTGTTTTTGTTGTTTGCATATTTCACCTAAACTGGAATAGTGTCGGCCCTTCCTGTGAATGAAAAGGGAAGTTTGAATTCCGTTTTCCCGTGTCATAGGGAAACAATGAAAATGGAAGTTCGAATTCTATTTTCTGGTGTTGTAGGAAAACGAGAATGGAAGTTTGAATTCCGTTTTCCCGTGTCGTAGGAAAACAGAAAACAAAAATGGAAGTTTGAATTCCATTTTCCAATGTCGTAGGAAAATGGTTGGCACTAAGGTACATGCATTGAAAGTGATGTAATTTTGTCTGCGGGTAAATTGTTCCAAACAGTAATTGTCCTTGGCCAGATACTAAACTTGTATGCATCACATGATGCTTGGAGTGGGATAAACTTGAGGGATGAGGGCAACAGGTATGGAGAAAGGTCTAGTGTTGGATGTAGGTTGGATTTGTAGAGCATGCATAGTCTGGCTGTCTGTCTCCTGTGTTGTAATGATGGCCAGTTAAGATGGTTCAATGCTTGAGTGACACCACCTTCTTCTCTTGAGTAGGTTCTAGTTACAACCTCTGAACTTGCTTGAGAAGGTTTATTTGGTATTTCCTATAAGGGTCCCATGATGCACATGTATATGTTACAGTGTGGTTCTGACCAGCAAAGTATAGATTCCTTTTGATGAAGCCTAGAATCTTATTGGCTTTGTTCTTCACATTTACTGCTGGTAATGTAACAAGAAGCTATGTACCGGTATTAATATCATAAAACAAAATAATTTTTGAGCAATTAAGACTAAACAGTTAATGCCATGATACCTTTTTCCATTCTTCCAGTAGTTATGATCAGTAAAGTATCACAAAATTCTTAACCCCCCAACGATGAAAAAATGGGAAATGAACACCAAAAATGCCTTGTATCTCAGTTATCCGTAGAATCCCTGAATAAACCTGCTGGGTTAAAAATGATAGAAAAATTCAAAACACAAGTGCTGTAGGAGGTTGCAAGCTGAAGAGACACAAATGACAGTAGTGTGGTTGGTGATACAAACATTACTGATGGACAAAGCAAGCTGAATCTCTAGAGACACAAATGACAGTAGTGTGGTTGGTGATACAAACAATACTGGTGGACAAAACAAGCTGAAGCTCTAGAGACAAATGACAGTAGCATGGTTGGTGATACAAACAATACTGGTGGACAAAGCAAGCTTAATCTCTAGAGACACAAATGACAGTAGCGTGGTTGGTGATACAAACAATACTGGCAGACAAAAGGAGCTAATGAGACATCTTTTGCATTTTGCCGGTGTCTACCGTCCTCCTTCATATAAAGTAGCTGACGATAAGAGACTTGGAAAGAATATTGAGAATGCACATCTGTTGAACAGAGAAATCATTATTTTAGGCGACTTTAATATTTATTTCTTATGTGCAAAGAAAGTCCAGAATCACTCTCTTGTCAAAACATTGCGTAATTTGAATATGTTCCAACTTGTGCATAAAATTACCAGGCCCGTGTCAAAAACTTGTCTTGACCACATTTGGTGTACTCACCCGGAGCGGCTTCACAATGCAAGGGTTATGTCCTCTGGGATATCTGACCACCTCCCAGTTATTGTCACAAGGAAATTCACTAGATGCCCAAAGAACAATAAAGGTCAACATATGATGATAACTTATCGGGACATAAAAGGTCTTAACAAAGAGAAATTTGTTTCATCGCTGCAGGAGGCCCCCTGGGACTGTGCCTTTGTGTTCGAGGATACCAATGATGTTGTTGACACCTGGTATAACGTGTTTAATGACATTATCGATGAACACCTCCCTCTCAAACAAAAGAGAGTAAAGCGCAATGTTCAGCCTAAATGGTTTAACACTGAAATCCTGCAAGAGATAAAGGCTCGGGACGAACTTCTCAGCAAAGCTAGGAAAAGCCAAGCTGTAAGGGATTGGAATGCATTTAAGCGAGCGAAGAACACAGTGACCCAACTTATGAGGAGTATAAAACAATCTTACTTCAAAGATAAAGTCACTGAAAACAGGAACAATTCCAGTCAACTCTGGAAGCTAATCAAGTGTCTATCGAATGATGACAGAGGCTGAAAGTGGAATAAAGGAACTTGTTGAAAACGAGACAAATATCTCGGATAAGCAAAGCATTGCCGAGATTCTTAACTCATTTTTTGTCAATCAACCGAAGAAACTGGTTGCAGTGCTTGGGCTTAGCTTGCTGAACGTCATCTCAACGACGACTACTATCAGACAAGGCATTGGTGCATTTGATCTCCCAAGAATAACTCAGAAGAGGGTTGTAGAGTTGCTGTTATCTATTCCAACCCATAAGGCCACCGGAGACAACGGCATCAGTGCCAAAATACTCAGAATTGCTGCTCCAGCAATTGCACCATCGCTGACGAAGTTATTGAATTACTGCCTGTCTGCACAGACTTTCCCTACTATCTGGAAGATCACAAAAGTCACCCCTGTTTTTAAAGGAAACAGCAGTAGGAATGATAACAACTATAGACTGATTTTCTGTGCTCCCCAAACACATTTGCGATCATCTGTGTAACTTCTTGAAGGAGAATGGTTTGTTCCACCCTCTCCAGTCTGGGTTTAGAAAATTTCACTCCGCTGAAACTGCGCTTATCTGATTGGTAGACCAGTTACTGTTCAACCTTGACAATGATAAAGTCACTGGACTTGTTTTTATTGATTACAAGAAGGCGTTTGATCTGATTGACCACAAATTACTACTGTTAAAATTAAGGGCCCTTGGAGTGGATGAGAGCAGGTTACCGCTATTCCGTGACTATCTGAATGGTAGATGCCAGTATGTGAACATAGACGGGTACCATTCTACTAAAAGGGCCATAACATCTGGAGTTCCACAGGGCAGCATCTTAGGACCAATTCTATTTCTTGTATTTTATTAATGACTTACCTGCAACACTGCAGCACTCTGTGGCTGATATTTATGCCAACGACAGAACTATTAGCTACTCCACCCATTATATGGCGGCACCGAATGATATCTCGGACAGCCTTCAGATGGACATTGATGAAATCTTGAATTGTTCAGCAGACGACAAAATGATACTTAATGAAACCAAAACAAAATCAATGCTTGTTACTGGCAAACGGTTAGCTAAGAAAATGGAACAGTCCACTCTGCAGCTACATGTAAATTCTACTGAACTTGAACAAGTGAGCTCGCATAAACTATTAGGAGTCACGATTGACAGCCAGCTTACTTTTGACCAACATGTTGAAATGCACGAAGCTATCGCAGAGAATCGCCGTGTTGCAGAAAATAAGGCGCTTCCTGCCGCTAGACCAATGGAAACTCTACTATAATGCTATGATCAAGCAGACAATGCTATATGCATCAACCGTATGGACATCTTGTTCTGTCGAGAATATACAGAAAGTTTTTAAACTTCAGAAACGCGCGGCACGTGTAATTCTTGGGGCCGATACTAAAGCGAATAGCATACAACTGTTTAGAAAATTGGATTGGGTTCCATTTTTTCACGAGGCCAAAGTGAATAGGTTATTAATGGTATACAAATGACTGTCTGGGGACTGTCCATCTTATAAGTCTCAGATGCTGACGAGAAAGACCAAGCAGACATGGACTATTAAACCTTGTCTGTCCCTGATTCAAACAGGAGTCAGAAGGAGGAAGGTCTTTAATAGTATCGACCACACGCCTCTGGAATATGATACCAAACAATATTACCGGTAGAAGCAAACCAAGTTTGGCAAGTTTTAAGAAGACCATGATTGATTATTTTAAGGACAGCTACAAACACTTAGATCGTTTTATCCTCTAGTTAAATTGTGTTCCATTTTTTCATAGTGTATTTTAATGAATTTTTATTATTCTAGTTTCTTGATTTTACCCAATATTTTTGTTCCTTTGTATTATATATTGAGGGCCACTGGTTTTTCAGTTTTTTACTGTCACATGTCTACCCTCATTAAATAAAGTTGATTATTATTATTATTATTATTATTATTATTATTATTATTATTATTATTATTATAACAGCAATGACATATTGACATGAAAACCTGCATGCACCTATAATGCAGTGAATGCTATCTGGCATGACTGCATGCTATGACAAGTGTGATTTTAGGGCAATCTTGAATGCACATACATGTAACTGGACAATGGAAAATATGTTTTAACAAATAAACATGTACATACCCAATCAAGCAAGGTTTTAGTTAGACATCCAATAGGAATCTCTCATGAAATAAATTCATTCCTTAAAGTACCGCTATTATGTGAATTTTCTGTTAATTATTTCCAAGTAGTGGGCTAACCTGTGCAACTACCACCAGCTTCCGTGTACACTACAAAAAACCCCCACCTGATTGCAGGTTACCCTACTACTTGGAAATAAGTCAGCAGTGGGAATGGTCAACTTTCATGTGCACGCATGGAGGTTAGTAGTGGGTATCCATAGAATATTAGTTATAAATACAACATACTTTCTTGGGAAGTGATTGTAGAAACTAATCAGATTTAAGTTTTTTTGTCAGCAAAATCACCCTCAATTGATTCTCAGTTGTCTAAAATTTATCATCATTCATTTCTTTGAAGCAACGCATAAGACAGTATGTCCATACTTTTTGAGTGGAAACTGTAGATTTGGTGACAAGTGCCACAATGAGCATCCAAGAGGTAGAGGTACAGTGTATTTTTATGCTTTTGAACTAGTTTATACTACTGCTGTAATCAGTTGGTCAGTTTGTGTTAATCTGAGTGGATGAACTGGTGGTTAGTGTGCTTTTCTATCCAATATCAAAAGGAACTGAAGGGCAGAGGGCTTAGCAACAGTTATGTTGCAGTTCAATTTTTTCCTTGGTTCAATTTTTATTTTCTTTTGTTCTTGTGTATGGTTAAATGTACGATAATGGTACAAAACAAAGGAAAATTTAAATTGACCACAACAGCTATTGGGCTGATTATTTTAAATCAAACTACTACCAAACTGCCTTGTTTTCTAATTTTAGCATGAGTGGCCTTATTAACGGGCTGGAATTATAAAGGATTCTACTGTTTGGGATTTTAAAACATGGCCAATGGCCATATTAATGGGTTTTTTTTAAAGAAAATGTATGGCCATTTTTCTGGGACAAAAGAAATTGGCCGTAATAATGAGGTGGCCGTAAGGCAGGGTTCCACTGTATTGGACTATGACTTCAGTATAAGTTCCATTTAACAGAGCTGTCAAACCCCCCATCAATATTGAGAATGATAGGAAAGGGATGATAGAAGTCAATAGATGACATTGTAACATTTGATCTGATTGGTTTTTTTCCAACCAATCACATTAGTGCTTATATTACAATGGCAATGCTTACAAGAATGGTTTATTGAAGTTTATGAGGAAAAGTTTAATTTTGTTATCCAAGTTAATAGTAAAAAAGCTCATTGACAAACATTGATTGCAAAATATTTGAAATTTTATTGTTGGGAAAGTTGAGTCTCAAAAGAAATGGGAAACTTTGGTGATTATCTGGGAGATTTCAGACTCTAATCTTGAGACTGGGAGATTCAGTCCAAAATCTGGAGTCTCCTGGATTAGCCAGGAGGGTTGACAGCCCGGAATTTTAAACATCTCTGTAAATCTTGCATTTAGTTTGAGGGTAGCCTGCGAGCAAGCTCTCTCGGGGGGTGGGGAGTGGAAAGAGGGAAAAATGGAAAGAGAGCTTGCAACGATCTCTCTGCGATTTGAATTCCGCCCCTAATGCTCCCTATCGCTTCCGGCTACCTGAGCTGTCAAAATTTGGGCAATCAGCGCAAACCGGAAATTTGTTTCTTCCGTCGAACAGGAAAGGACACGAAAGAACAACTTTGGCACACGCAATGCAAAAGACGGGAATCGTCGCGGAGAAAAAATAACTCTTCAGTTTCTGCCTACCGTGAGCTACAAAATACGAAAAACCCGCGAAGGTTTCAGCTTTATTGCGGCCACATTGAACGCGGTAAACCCAAAGTTTGCTAACTGAAGCCGGAGAATGAAGTTGAAGTACGGATGTCGGACCAAGGATGAAGCGAACTTTGCCAACCTCGGCAACTACGCCAGTAGAAGCCCCGGTCAAAAGAAAGATCGCAACAGACATCCCCATACTTCGGGCTTCGGCGACCTGGTTGTCGATGACGCTTTGAAGTGGGAAAACAAACAAAATTGTCTGCGACCAATTATTTTAGATCGCAGCGGCGCGCATTGATACTTTTGCCAAATTATGTAGGCAAAACAGCGAGAACATCTTTGCTTTGAAGTAAGCCATCGACAGCTAGACGCTGTTCTGGTTTCAAATCTGACGGACAGTTCACATATTTGGAGAATTTTTCGCTTCGCGCAATACAAATGTCTCGCCTTTTCCGGACAAAAACCAAACAATCAAACCACGCAGTCCACGCTCGATGATAGATCACGTCATCACCCGGTCAAATCAGCCAATCAGCATTTTGCGTCCAATTTTTGGACGCAGAAATTCAAATTTATGAGACACGAGTGCAAGCTCTCCTTCTCTCCTTTCCTCCTCCACCCCCTACCCCCGGGAGAGCTTGCTCGCAGGCTGGTTTGAGGGTAGGACACCTCATTGCCCTTTGAAGGTTAGACCATGCCGTGCTGATTTCTGAGAAGTAGACGGAGATAGATATGTGCAGACCTGAATTTCATTCTGAGTTAATGGCCAACCACTGATGTTGATTTTCTTAAAGTGTATATCACCCTAAGTTGATTGTTTTTTATTCTCAAAAGTAGACATGATAAACAAGCAATAACAAAAGAAAAATGGGATTGGAAGGCACCTGTAATTTTTAAAATGTGAATGAAATCAAAGTTCTCAGAATGAAAAATGGAGTGTCAATGTACCAAGTTACGTGACGTTGAGAGAACATTATTTTGCTGAAGTTTGACCTCTAGGATTGAAAAAACATGTGCACAATTAATTTTGATTTTCTTGTTGTTGTTTAAGGGTTCCAGCAGGGTTCTTCAAGTGGAGGATTTAGACAAACTAGACAGACAGCTGGACAGTGGAGCAGTTCATATTACAATCAGGTGCAGTACAGTTGAGTCCATTAT
Source organism: Pachyseris speciosa (assembly GCA_016490735.1). Taxonomy (NCBI): domain Eukaryota; kingdom Metazoa; phylum Cnidaria; class Anthozoa; order Scleractinia; family Pachyseridae; genus Pachyseris; species Pachyseris speciosa. Next base: position 1,589,534 of record JAEMWC010000085.1, on the reverse strand, counting down.
TCATCATATTGGCATGCACATGTAGCAATTCTGATTTCATCTGGAAGAGTAACAAACTCATTGTTTTGCAGTCCAAATAGTCATTGAAAACTTGTACAATGTTGTGCTTTCTGAACAGAGTAAAATGTCCAAGTTGTACATTGCACATGGCCAACACGACAGAAGTAAAATCAACACAGATATATAGAGAGTTATATTGGCATTGTATGTGAGGCACAGGAGGTGTCAAGTCAATAATAATTTTCTTTCTTTTGTACACCTGTAGAATCGATTTGATGCCTTATCCAGCAGGCCAAGGGAGTCAGCAGACAGTTCAGAGCAAACAATTTCCCAAGTTCAGTAAGGAAGAAATCAGCAAAAAAAATCTGAATTACTAATTTAATGTTAAATACTGGCACACTGGACAATATTTAGCCTGGTTCAGCCCTGTCAAAGTGTTTGTAGTAGTGGGCTGCATAGCTGGAGTAGTAGGCAGTAACTGACAGCAAACCTTGCTTGCTAGAGAACTCCCAGTGAGGTCGGGCAAGTGTGAAGGGGAAAGTGATTTACTGTAGGCAGCAAATTTGTTGGCTGCCTGCATAGTTTGACTGGGCTGCTAGTTCTTAGACATCTAGGTCTTTGAATTAATCATGTTGATGTAATACTAACATAATTATTGAAAATAATGTGCTTAAAAATAGCAATTCTATTTTTTTATTACTTATTATACAAAGCAACTACTTACTGTTGATGGTTACCAGCATTTTGCCAGGTTTGTTCGTATGGTGTCTCACTAACACATTTTTCAATATTAGTCGGTAATTATGATGTCCACTGATACGATAAATATAAGACATTATCCAAGACATTTTCTAGGTATGTCTATGACGCTATCCTAATGATAACTTGTGTCATGTTTCTTGGCAGACAGACTGTGAAGAATGATATGGAAATTTGGGACAGAAGTAAACAGTGGCCACTGTCATGCTATACCTACACAAAGGAAGAACCCAGTTTACCAGGTAAAAGTGACTTACAATTTTAATTTATGTGTTCTATACTTTTAACTTGCTAATTATCATGATTTTGCTGTAGTTAGTAATTTTATATCTACTTGGTTGTAGGGTTACTGGATTTCTCTCCTGAGGAGATCCGCTTGGAGGCATACACAGCCAATGCTAAGGGGAATGCTGATATTTATGTAAGAATTGATGAGAAAATGTTTTTTGTACACATAATGGAAGTCAAGGTAGCTTTTGCTTCCTTAAACTATAGATATGAACTGCATTGTATTTCTAGGTCTGCAGCTAAATTAGATCATAAAAGCGTGTAATGAGAAATTAACAACTGCAGGTTAATCAATCTTACAAAGAGTTAATTCTTCAATATATTTCTTTTCACTGGCAGGAACAAGGACTAAAGAAACTTATCAGTGAAAATCATAAAAGACGACTCCAGTTAAGCAGAATGACAGTGTCCCAGATTGTAAGTTTTATTGGATTTTTGTTACAAGATTGTTTTCTTGTTAGTGAGCTTTAAATTGGTTCTCTATGCGACTAACCAAATGTAAACAAAGTGTGCAAATGAACAAAACAGAAAGAGATCCTTCCTAATTTGGAACATTTGGAACAAACCTTTCCATAGAAATGCAACGTAAGAAAATGAATACCAAGAAGAGGGTAAGTAGCTTAGTTAGTTAACTAAGATGATTCAGAAAACATTAATTATTATGGTCAAACAAGAAGAGAAATGCTTTAAAGCATGTCCATTAAAGAAAAGTACTATGCTAAACAATTTTTAAAAAGCTGCCTTTGTCTACAGATAGGCTTCAGTAGCTGGATTACAAACGATGGGAATTGATACTCCAGTTTGATAATTTGTGGAAATCAGTGCCTCAAGAAACAACAGCAACAACAACAAAAACAAAACAGCTTTATTTTCAAAATTTGCACAGAAAAAGGTTGGCTGGCCCGCACTTACAATTAACTCTTTCAAGAAACTCTGCAAGTTTTTTTTTTTAATTTGTGGCAATTTTATTGGGCATTAATTGCCTTTAAGGCATTATAATATTGTTTGAATAATTATGTGCGCTATGATTGGTCGAATCAAGTGCATTTTATCTCAACATATGAATGTGCCCTACATCAGATGCATACATTGTGGAATTGTAATGCACACAGGGTATGTTACAAGTGTGCGCACGCACAAATCTATGGACATTTTATAAAGAAAATAAAGTGAAAACAAAATATATGTGATTCAATCCATATTTGACATTATTTTCAATAGAAAAATCAAAATTTGGGGGTTGGAATGTCATCATATTTCATCAACTGACTTCTGGTATGAAAGCTTGCACAAATTCTCTCGGATATTAATTTTTATTAAAGAAATTAAAAACTTGTTTCTCGTGCATTATACGAAGGAGAAAACGTTTTGAAATACATTTGATTACAAAAATGAGCAATATTACATGACGTTTCGAAGTGATCTTGACTTCATTTTCAAGTGATAAATATAACGGTCATTTCAGGTTTAAAATTAAGTGGTTGTTTATAACATCAGCCAATGAATTAGTGCGCGTGCGATGAAATGTTCTTGTGCATTGTTGAGTAATATAAGCACTTGAGAAATTTTAAGAACACAAGAGAAGTGCAAGCATTCACCATTCTCAAGGTACTTCTCCTGTGTTCTTAAAAATTTCCATGTCCTTTTTACTTAACAATACACTCAGTGCATTTCTTATTTCTTTAATAATTTTTATGAATAAGAATGTGATGCCATATATGTTACAGGTCAAATTTGATTTCACCTAGGCCGAATCTCAATTCCCATTGTTTAATTATTCATAATATTAGGGTTAGGAAACAAAGGGAATTGACATTCAAGCTTCAGGTAGGTTGAAAAATTTTACCCTAAAATCAAATGTCACCTGTAACATATATAAAAGAACTAATAGTTATATAGAAGATAAAACATGCTAAGTCAAAAGTGACCCTTTAAAGTTAATTTGTTTGGTTCTTGGCTGCTCTTACATGTACAGTATCGTAATTTCAGGAGCCTTCTTCTTCATAAATTTGTAGTAAGTGGAGTCTTGCATTACAGTGATGTGGAATTATGTAAATGATGCATAGGATTCACCAGTACACCCCCTTGTTTTGTAAGGGATGTTTATTGCATGAACTTGCATTTTATTTTCTAAAGAATACAGGATTAAAAAAAAATGAAATTCCAGTTGAGTTAATATATAATTAATCACACTTAGGTATGTAATGTCCCTACTAACTTACTTAGGTTACTTATACTTACCTTCTAACTCACTTACTTAGAGTAATTACTGATATTACTTCAAGGCAAGTGGATTTTATTAAATAATATTAGAATTCGATTTGACTTCAGCAAGAAGAGATCAAGAAAAATACCGTGCTGCTTCAACATGCGGCTGTTTCTGCTGGTTTTTTCAGTGGGAGTGGTTTCTCTAGCCAGGCTGGTGCTACTTCTTCACCTGGAAGTGGTTCTCTTTTCCAGTCAAGTGGATTGCTTGTTGGAGCAGGTAATCCAACCAATCACTCAGAACTGTTTGGACAAACCAAGGCCAGTACAGGGAACTCAGGATCTGTGTTTGGTGTTAGCAACAGCTCTACTGGCCAATCAGGAGTCTTGTTTGGTGTGAATCCTGCAGGCCAGGCAACTGCTTTTGGTATGAATTTGATTGGTTCAGCACCAGAAGCACCATCTCATAGGATCTTAAGCTCAGAATCCAAACCACAGAAAGAAAACAGCACTGTCCCTGGGAATCTTTATCCACTGGTCAGTATTCTTAAATCAACTTGGTAAACAACATGTATATGTTGCAGGTAAAAATTAAATTCAGGTAAAAAAATTTTTACCTAGGTTGAATCTCAATTCTCCTTGTCTCCTAGCCCAAATTATGAACAATTAGGGTAGGAGACAACAGAAATTCATTTTCAACCAAGGTTAAATATTTTTACCTGAATTTAATTTTTACCTGCAACATACAGTATATGTGAGACTGAATATCCTCTATTGTATAACATTTGATACTGAACAGTAAAATTATTCCATATTTAGAATTTATGTAATTGGTGTGTGGTAGATAGATATCTTACATGTCTCTGCACGTGTCCAGTTTTGTTGATCTTTTCAATTAATGTTTCCTATTTGAAATTGTTCCAATCGAAAAGACTGGTTGTTTTATGCAGACTTCTTGAATCCCCCCAGGGGAGTTACAAATAGTATATGCATGGGTGTCACCAAGGGGAGTGCCTTTTTGTATGTTTTGGGTATGGTGGGGTTGGGTGGGGTGGGGGACCATTCTTTAAGGAAATGGTTAATTAAACTTTTGCAACCTTCTTCTTTTGTGTGTGTGTGTGTGTGTATGTGCGTGTGTGTGCCATTCTGACCCTAATATTGTAATTTATTCTATGTAATTTGGCTTCCTAGCCTTGTTAACTTTCTAGTTATTTTAGGAAGCCAACACCCTTTTAGTTTTAATTTTTATTTCATGTAAACTTAATTTTTTTCAAGTATAAGGGTCAATAAAGTTGTTGTTGTTGTTTTTAGAAAAGCTTGGTACAACTAAAAAGCTCTTGAAATTAATCCAAAAAGTGGTCTGAATCAGATCTGCAAACATGATAGTTATCAATACACTTTTTGAGGTGGGTTTCTGTTGTAACCAGTGATTCACATAGCTGGTTAAACCATTGGTCAAAACAGTATGTGAGACTGATGTATGAACCTGGTTTTTGCCACCCTTATCAGGTACCTCTGGTCAACCAGAATGTCAGTCATTACTAGTGTTCTTATGTGAGTTTGTGATAACTGTAAATTATTGGAGAAATCCAGACTAACTAAAGGCAGTTACATTAAATTTTAGGTACATTTTAAATTAACCATTTCCACATTTAACTGGACAGCATTTAGTCCTATAGCGGTTTACAACACCATTAATTTTGGTTGTGAAAATAATCAATTTTTTAAGAAAGCTTCTTGAAATCGTATGATATTTAGATTAGCAAATATTATCATATATCAAGTTCAGGATGCATTAATCCTTGAAGTAGCTCTCTCTTCCTTGATCTGATGTTTCTACTCAACAGAAGTCAAACCAAGCAACTATTCAGTCATCAGTGGAAAATTCATCAAAAGTAGCTTCAGAGAGACAGACACTTGCATGCAGTGATCAAGACATGCAGGCTTTCAGGGCTGACAGTTTTGTACTGGGAAAGATACCAGAGTGTCCTCCTCCATTGGAGTTATGCTGAATGATGATTTCTGCTTCTCTACTTCAACTTGACTGAATTTTTTGCACACAACAGCAGCTGTTTCCAGGGATGCACTGCAAGACTGTATCCCAAATTCGATTCCTAAGCATACAAATGTAGGACTTAAAACAGGTATAGTTTGATAGTTTGATCCTGGTACTCCACTATTAAAATGATGGGGGTACTCATTGTACCTTTTTAGGGGAGATTAATTTGTGGATTGGTACTGGTGCGACCACCACTAGAGTTGTTGTGGTACCTTTTAGGGGCCTTTAAGGTTATTGATCTAAAAAATGACAGGAACCATAACTGTATTTGTCATGCAAATAATTAACTTTTATCTCTGAATTAATTACTTCAATTGTTACCTCTTAGGGTGACAATGAATTTTGGCTGCACCCACCAATGACATTCTGGTACCTTTTAGAGATTTTCTGATGAGCACTCCTATCATTTTTATAGGGGACAGAACTATCCCTCCAGGTGTTTGATTTGGTCTGTCAATGGTTTATTCCTTGTTATACTCATTTGTGGCTTAAAGCTTGTCGCATGTATAGAATGCAGAAATGTAAAGAACAGGTGGAAATCATCACTGTAATAGCAAAGCTAAAAGGCTTTATTACACCCATTTTGAAATCACTGGTGATCCTTGCAATCTGATTGGCTCTCAACAGTGCAATTTATTCCCAAATTGCATCCTTTCTGCAACTCAACAAAATGAAAGTGAAATAATACTAACCTATCAAATTTCATGGACAAACAAATATTAATATTGAAAAAAACTGTGTGATTTCAAAATGGGTGTAATAAAGTGGTAATTGAACTTTGTGTTATGCAATTTTGGTCTGAAATCATACTTGTGATTTCAATTAAATCAAACTCACGCTGCGCGCTCGTTTGATTTTGAAATCACGCGTATGATTTCAGACCAAATTGCACTCCACTCAGTTCAATTACCATTATGAATAACACAGTATGCAGAAATGGACAGAAGATGTGGAAACCATCACTGCACATAAGAAAGGCTGAAACAATATTATTTTCTTATGGAGGGATTGCCTAAATGACCAAGTCAACATTTGTTTTCCTGGACAAATCATTATTCTTTATTTAAGTTGGGATTTCGTCAGACATGGGCTTATAATAGTGATCCTCCGAGATCATTGTGCTTGTAAGCACATGTATGTATGAACAAAGTCCCTTGTTGGACTAGGACCCTTCATAAATAATGCAAAAAAGGATACATATCAGCAGTGAGAAGAATCTGCACATGATATACCCAAAAGATACAAATGTAGACAAGCTAAAAACATTTTGTAAATACGTTTATTACCTCTGAGTGGTGACTTCTGAGTACACAAGCAACCTAGCATCTGAGTTGTTATCCATGATAATTTACAGTTTGCAAAATTTGCCTCTACATTTTTCCCATTTTTGGTATGTTAGTTGCTTTATCTTTCATACAAAATTAATTATTGTTATTCAGCTCTTGTCAAGCAACAGTAGGCCTACACTACCCTATAATCATTTTGTCTTAAAAAACTCAATAATAATTCATGGAGGAAATACAAAAGAAATTATTTTTTAATGAGTGTCTTTATATCTGACAAAGACACGGCTAAATTCTACATCCGATTTTCTAGGCCAAAATAACCCAAAATATAAATTTTAGTGTAAGAATGGATAGATATACAGTAAAGCTTTTTAAGTTGTTCAATAAATTCGCAATTCGTGTTTTATCAAGTCCTAAAATACAAAGGCTGCACCTCGTGTTTTATACTTGATAAAACACTCCTGCTCATTTGTTAAACATTACTTTGAATTTGTCATATTTGTATTATATAATTTATATTTTCTTTAGACAATATTATGGAATTAAACCACTCTTCCAGTGCTTAGAGTTGTGGTTTGCTGGTGATGGTCATTACAACTTCAACTTTCCCAAAATGTACTGGTATAGTTATAAAGTTACAATGGAATAAAATATTAAACACTAAGTTGGTTTCAAACACAGCAGTGACAATTTTGTTCAATTTACTCCTGCACAACTTTTGTGCATTCTCATAGTTCAACTCTGATGACATTTTAAAAACTTGGTGAGAGTCAAACACACCTTTGGATACTCACTCTCATCTACCCTGACTGTGAACAATCGCGATTGTTGTTTAATTAATCTGACCATCAATGATTGTTACTCTGTAACTAAAAATTACAAGATTTCCCTTCTGGTTTTTAAAATGAATTATCTTTTTCTAGTTTTGATTCATTCTTAGGTTCCCTAGCTAATTAATCATTAGAAAAGTTCCTTATTAACAAAATTATATATTTTTATTGATAGACTATGAGTCAGAATAATTCTTTAATGCTGATTTGGACACTTCATACACTGCAAACTGAATTCCAATAGTGGGAGCAACCTGTAAGCAATATAACAAATTAAAGATGTTTACACCTAGGTAAATGAGTTGAATCCAGTGGTGGAAGTTTCTGTCTGCCACCATGACTGGACCCTGAGGTGTGTTGGGTAAGTTACTCACCCAGCAGTATCAAATGAAAATACAGAAAATGCAATACAGTGAGAGAAAGTCTTCCCTCCTCCACAGACAGTCTTTTCAGACTACAAGAAAGTTTGGAAGGAAAGAATCTGCTGTTATTTTTTTTTTGTTCTGATGTCTTGACACCAATGATGGGATACTTGATCATAGGATGTAGTTACAGTAGCCATTACATACCTTCAAGAGATTAGGCCACATCCCTTTAAATAAACCATGCAATCCTTCAGTCCTGATTACCACCTTAAAAGCATGCCATGTTGAGTTGTAGTTAAACAACTCACCAGTTGCTCCTTTCATCTGCATGCGACGTCTTACAACGTCAAGGGGGTAAGTCCCTGTAAAAGATATTAATCAGGGTAAATAATAATAATAGATTGTTCTCATCCAGAAATCGGCATTGTTGGAGATTTGTGGAAAAGACAGGATTTGGATTGGCAACTTGTTGCTCGGCACCAATGTATGACCAGCGGTGGCATCTTCAGCTGTGTGCTGCTGCTACTGCTGCTGCTGCTGCTGCTGCTGCTGCTGCTGCTAATGCTACTGCTACTGCTACTACTAAGCAAGATCGCCTTACTGGGTACATCTCACATTCAGAGGAGGGTGTTATCAAGGTAATAAAGCACTGTCACTGAATGAGCACCAGGGATGGCAGGACCAAGGTGATCTTAAGAGACAGTGGAACTGATATTAAAAGAGTGGAAGAGTCAATGCAAAATGAAACAATTTGGTTACATACTATGCTGTTTAGGAAAACCAACAATTTATTCCTGGGATGTGAACACCAATTTTCAAAGGTGTAAACAGAATGTTAAATAAGTGTTGCAATCCTTTTTAGATAATAATTATAATAATTATAATTATTATAATTATTATAATACACTACATTATTTTTGGCTGCAAAATTAGTTAATTATTGAGTAAATACAGCCAGTTGGTGCTTAATCCTGTACTAGATGATTGTCTGCTGCTGCTGCTGCTGCTGCTGCTGCTCTGTATAGAGTCTTTGTCTATGCAGGCCTGTATTTCTACAGAATTTGTATTGCGGTAGCTGTCTGTCCCTTTTGTGTAGAAAGCTTCCCAACAACTAAGATAACTTAAATGGGCAATTGATTTCTAAACATGTGGTTTTCATGCCAAGACCTCCCTGTCCAGGCAAGGCTGCTATTGATATTAATTAGTGCATATATCATAAAAACGTAATATCGAATTAAAATTATTATAATTATTTAGTTGTTCACCTCACCTGTTTGTGCCACAGCACCAGCAACAGACCCACAGGACAGTTTAACAACAACAGGAAGTTCCATTTCATGTGTCAGTGTTCTTAATTTGTGTCCCCCAGCCTCAGCTTGATAATAGGTCATGACATACCCTGCAGCAAAACACACACACGCACACACACAAAAAAAACACCAGCTATATTCTAATAAATTCAATTAACTAAAAATGATTGGCTAATTACTACCAAAATTGCAAATTAATATAAAATTGTTCTGGCTCTTTTAGTGAATGCTTTCATTACCTGTACAGAGCCACGCAAAGGAACGCGGTGGAGATGCTTTCATCATTTTATCAGTTGATTTATCTTTAAAATGTTTTATTACTAATGGAAAACAAATTTCAATCAGCCAAAGTTATTGGATTTCCGAGTAGTAATCCTGCCTGCATAGCAAACGTTTTAGCAACATAGTTTTCAAGAGTGTTGTCATCACTGACAGTTTTATAGCATTTGCCTGCATACCTTTCAAGGTTTCATAGACGGCAAAGTTTAGTCCTATATAAGGTGCTATCCCCTGTGAACAAAGGCATGGAGTGTAATTATAATGTTAAAATAAACTACTTACCAATCAAAGCCTACCAGCACTATTTGTTAATTAAAACTATTTACCACATGGGCATCAGCATCTTTGTTTTTTATGTAGGGAAAGGCCACAAGTAGAAATCTATAGCAAAAATCCATCTTTCATATTGGCACCCTTAATCCTTATGGTATAAAAAGAACACTTTTCATTCATTTGACAATTAAATTATTCCTGTTTTTCATGCTACCATGTTACCACCAATACAGCATAGGCTCCATCTCCTGTATATAAACCATACACAACACGCAATTCCTCAATTTGCTCTGATGAAGGGCTAACCATTGAAATTGTAGCATTTTGAATCTCTTTGCAGTGGTCAATTTACATTTATTTATCAATTCTCTTGATAAACCAAATTTTTGTGTTTTACTCCCCCAGTGACAAAGCACCATGTACAGTTTCTTTAGAAACTAACCCCCTTTATTCATCTTCTTTTTCTTTGTAACCTGGATGACCCTCCCTCTTTCCAAAAAAGTGAAACCAAATTGTGTTTAATATTCAGTTATATAACCAAAACAAAAACTATATTGAATGCTTTGTGCTATCAGCACAACATAACTTGCATGGATAAAGGTGGGATTGTAAAGTTTTGCCTAATGACAATAAATTGCTTACAAGTTACAAGTTACAAAGAAAAGCATTTCATTGCATAACTCAGCTACTCACTATTAAAGATGGTCCAAGTCCCCTGAATAGACATCCACTAAATAAACCACCTTCTTCTTTGATAATGGTAACAAATGCATGTCGTATGTTTCTGTGGTTATAACAAAATGAAGTTAAAGGTAAAATAATTTGTTTCTAATAATATATTGAACTTAGAAAGAAATGGATCACTGCTGAAGCTTCTATGGTAATGGTAATGGATTTATATACTGCACATATTACATAGTTTTTCATGGTGGTTTGCAATGCTTGTCTTGGGTGAGATCAGACATCAGCCCGTAAAGGCGCCTCTGGCAGCCGCTATCAGTCCATATTTGATCTCACCCACCCATCCAACCCACACATGAATGTCAAAGACAGATGAACTGATAGAGATAAACCACCACACCGAGAAATACATCCCCTACTATGAACACATCTGGGGAAGCACTGGCAGAATTGCTTCCAGTCATGAATGACCTTCAGGGATGTTTCAATTGAGTGTTGAAAGTAATTCCAGTTTGCTTTGGTTTTGCTTTACTCTGATCGTCTGCTCTGTGATTGGTTGGCAAAAATTTGTGTTGACCAATATCTCAACCACCCCTTGAAAGTAACTTAATTATTATATAAATAAATAAGCCAGCCACATGGCTTAATAGAGGATTTACTGTATAATTTACAAAGAATATAGTTGAACAAATGGTTGCCTAATACTGTTGACATGATACAAGTCATAAAATCCGTTTTTCAACCAACCCATACGAGTGGACAAGTTTTATTGAGTCGATGCAGAGAGTTGTCCATTGGAGAAATGCATCTCATTGCACTTAGATTTTTTGAGCAAGTTAGATGGCAAGGGTCACTGAGAGGGTATTGCTGAGTTGTACGACTCATTTGAATGGAAACTATGATTGTCGAGTTGACATACAGAGTTGTCCAGTGGACAAAAGCATCTCATTAGGGGGACTTAGATTTTCAAGCAAGTTAGATATGACAATGGTATTGTTGAGTTGCATGACTTGTTTGAGTGGAAAAAATGATTGTCGAGTCAACAGACAGAGTTGTCAAGTGGACCAATGTATCTCATTAGGGGGACTTAGATTTTACGAGCAAATTAAATATGGCATGGGCCACTGCAATGGTATTGCCAAGTCATACGACTTGTTTGAGTGGAAAAAACGATTGTTGAGTGGAAAAATGCATCTCATTAGGGGGACTTAGATTTTTCGAGCAAGTTAGATATGGCAAGGGTCACTGCGGTGGTATTATTGAGTTGCATGACTTGTTTGAGTGGAAAAAATGATTGTCGAGTGGAAAAATGTATCTCATTAGTTCAATCAAGGGTCTGCTTCGAAAAGTTGGGGAGTTGTACGGATGGACAAAATTATTGTTGTCTCAACAAAATAACTTGTTGAGTGGAAAAATGCATCTCATTAGCAGAAAGAATAACATGGAGGAAAATAGAAACAAGCATACTACACATGTGTATACCTAGTTATTTAAGCCACAAACAGAAACAAGTGTGTCGGTTGACACAAGAACAGTAGATTTGAGCTAGGTTTTACAAGTTTATTAAAACAGCGACACAAAAAAACCAATTAAACGGGAATGAGTAACACAAGTGTTATTGACAACTACTGGTACACATCTGAGGGAGACTTGAATAAGGCTTGAGGACTGACACTCTTCAGGCAAATCAACTGAACCAACTGATTTACTGAGCAAATGGTTGCCAATTTATAATAAATTACAGGCAACAAACTGAACACTTAAAAACCAAATAAGGCTGGGGAGTGTTCATACTGCCTACATGGCAGGATTTACCTGAGGGAACTAGGTATTTACTACTCCTACACAACAGGATTTAGGTAAAGGAATTGTGTGGGAATAAGACAACTACCCAAGGCAAAATAAGGTGTGTAAGGAAAAATTACGAAATGTGGGAAGATAACCAAGTAATGATTATTAAACCTGGAGAAGCACAACCACCAGAAGTAAGGGCCTTACATACACAAGCAGCGCACGCTTGCCTCTGCTCCTGGCTTAAAGAATGAGATATACACAAGTGTAGTGCAATTGTTTATGATTTTCCGCCACGTTATTCTTTTGCCTGTGTCTGCTTGTGGTTTAAAGAACGAGGTGTACACATGAGTAGTGCGCTCTTGTGTCTGTTGTGGCCTAAAGAATGATGTATACACATGTGTAAGGCCATTGCTTCTGCTGGTTGAGCTTGTGTTTGCTTGTGGTTTAAAGAAGGAGGGTATACACATACAAGTAACATGCGCTTGTGTCTGCTCAGTATACACATGTGTAGGGCACTTAATATATGTTTCTGCTGATTGCGCCTCTGAGTGTCTCCTTGAAGTTTAAAGAATGAGGTATACACATGAGTAGCGCGCGCTTGTGTCTGCTCGTGGCTTAAAGAACAAGGTATAGACATTTGTAAGGCCCTTGCTTCTGGTGGTTGTGCTTGTGTTTGCTTGTGGCTTAAAGAACAAGGTATACTGTTACACTAGTAACGCATGCTTGCCATGTCTGCTCGTGGCTTAAAGAACAAGGTATACTCATGTGCAGCATGCTTGTTTTTATTTTTCTGCCATGCCACGGTATTGTTTCTGCTAGTGAGATGCATTTTTCCACTCAAAAAGTTATTTTGTTGAGTCAACAATAATTTTGTCCATCTGTACGACTTGTATGACTTGACAACTTTTCAAAGTGGATCCTTGAGTGAACTAATGAGATGCATTTTCCACTTGACAGCTCTGTTTGTCAAGTCGACACAAGTTGTCCACTCATATGAGTTATAAAACATATTTTTCCACTCGTACATGTATCATGTTAACAGTATTGGACATGACTGGTTCAACAAGCATCATGAGGCAAACTATTGTACTACAACAGTGTCAGAGGAAATTAGTAATAATGGGAAAAATGTTCAAGATTTTCAGTCACACAGCTACAGCTAGGCCAGCTGTCAGATCAACACATGTTTACCGTATCCCTTGCAGCCTGCAAGCAAGCTCTCTTATATAATAGGGTACATCTGTTGTGCAATTATGTATTTTACAGAATTTATTTAAGAGTGAGCAGTCAGCAAAATGAGCCCCAAAGGGCGTGGTTGGCTGGGGTGGCAGGAATGGATGTCTCCTTACCCCAAACCCCTTGCTATACCAAGCATGCGGTATCTCCTTAGTTACATTCGTGAAAGATAACAAGCATCTCATTCTGATTTGTAGGATCTTCTACAGCAAAGTGGTGGCTGCAACTCCCCTCATATTTGTTAAGACTTCTACGTACTTGCCTTGTTATAACTTATTGAGGCTGCATTGGAGGAGGATATAATATATCAACTCACCTATATCTCCTTTCACTGCCTTCCCCCTGTACAGCCAGTCTTGTTCTATGCAAAACCAGAACAGAAAGTGATTAGTTGTGCCTACTTTATTAAATATGACAAAAGGGCCTCAAAACAATGTTTAAAATATGTTAATTTAAGATGTTTGGTTGCAGTGATCTTTATATCAAAAGCGGGAAAAAGTTTGAACTCAGTATCTAATTTTGCTTGAAGTACAAGAAATGTGCAGAAATTTTGCTAGAATTAAGACACTGCAAAATGAAAAGAACATTACATCCTCTTAGTACAATCCTTATAATAAGTACAATTAATTACTACAGCTGAAGATACTTGATACAGTCAAGACAAAATAAACAATCATTTCATCAAGTTATTTAAAGGAACTGATGAAATAATAAGAGCAACTTTGAAAAATTCTTCTCACTGACATGTTCTCTTTATTGCATGGAACATTAAGGCTGCAGAAATGAACACTTCTGTCTGATTAGGACATGTACATTCTTGCAGTTTTTAAACTGAAATTCTAATGACTACTGAAGCTGCTGGTTTATCACTCACCTTATTAAATCAAGTGGATATGTGACAGCTGATGACACAATGCCTGCCAATGCCCCAGCTGTAAGCCGTAATACTGGGCGTTGTTCTCTGGGATCTTCAGGAATTTTTAACATCTGAAAGTGTTAAATATAATTCCAAACATTTATTGTTTCTAATAACCAAGTCGATGGCAGTACTAGTGCTGTAACCAGATTATGTTGAATTTTAGGTTGATTATTGTTTCCTAAGCAAGCTGTGAACAAACTCTGAGAAAAATGGTCCTAAATTATTCAACTGAACAGCCGTAGGTCATACATCAAGAAAGAGTGCAATTCAAAGGAAAAAATATCTTTCTGATTTTATTTTTTCCTTCTGATTGCCATCACCTCAGGCAAATGACCGATCACTATTTTTCACCCTGCAGTTTGGTCATCAATAATTTAGAAAACAAAAAGCAACCTAAACTTCAGCATAAGACAGTTAATTGCTCCCAGCCCAATACAAGTCATTATCATAACTTACACATTGGCAACATAATCTATCATGGGTGCACCTGTGGTAAATATGAGCACATCAGACAATTTCCAAGTGTGAGCCCAGTAGGATGATGGTGTATGTGTCTTTATACAATGCCATAGAAAATACAGCCAACCAGAATGCAGGAAAGCTGTTGTATGTTCGTCAGTATTCCACCGAACCTTCCCATCGATCAGTGCAAATCAACTGTATCACGCCCAACCTTCCCATCATGCATTGAGATTGTTTTTAGCACTTGAAAATTAGTACAAATTTTGCAACCGTTTGACTATAATAACTTTATTTTACATTAATATTTTATTTAATACTACCGAGGGTAAATAAAGGTTATTATTATTATTATTATTTGTAATTTGGTCATGAATTATAATCAATAAAAGTTTTGAAAAAGGTTTAAAAACGCTGTCAAGAGGGTGGACATTAGGAAGCCATTTCAAAACCATTCAAGTCTGCATGTATTTTGCATTGATTATGCTGGCCTTACTGGCGACTGTATTTTCTATGGCATGGTATAAAACAGTTATGCAATGCTTTCGAGTGGTATACTGTGGAATATCCCACTCGTCACTTGTATTTTCTTGGTATACACACTCGCCTAAAGGCTTGTGTGTATACCTAGAAAATACAAGTGACTCGTGGGATATTCCATGGTATACCACTCAAACGCATTGCATAACTAGTATGTAGCTGTTGCAGTAGACCCAATACACCAAATACAGTACCTTTAGGCCACACAATAAACTTGGAACTATATTTCCAAAACTACTGTCCAGCGTTCAGGTCAAAGAAGGCTGAAGTAAAGTGCAAGGTTCCCCAAAATTAGAGAACTGTTCTAGAGACTTCTTACAGATTGGATAGTTTTAGGTTTGGATCCAGTCCCCTAAGGAAGCCCCATGGGGCCTCTGGCTCTGTGGAAAAGTAGCCAATCAATTGACAGTAGAATAAGACAAGGAAAGTTGGTCAACTTACCAATCACAACAACATGTATTGAAGTACTATTAAACACTTATTCAGAATGATAAACTAACCTTTTTGAATTCTTCATAGGCAGCAAACTGCACAGCAGTGTACGGGACAATTCTAACGATATTTGTTCCATTTCCCTATTTTAAAATAATATTGTAAAATTCATTAATAATTCATAAGAGTAATGAACAATCTACAGGCTGGTAGTATTTGAGGAACATGTATACCTCTCTAAACCCCATTACAAATCAACTGCTGCATTAACTTTCATAAGAGTCCTGCTCAGCTAATTAGTATGCATTAACTTTGATATCAGTAGATAGATCTCTACTGGTTAATATTTAACAAACACAATCTATTGTTTCATTTCACAAGTAAGATAAAATATTGGCATCCAAACGTTACGGCTTGCCTGCAGCTCACCATTTTAAATGCCCATAAAGGTCTCCCGCTCATATTTTATCTATTACTAACACATTAACTGTGCTTTTTTCAGGAAGTCCAAAGTTTTATAGTTAATACCAATTGCTTTTGGATGGCACTGTTTGATTGTTAAATTAATATATCCCTAGCTATGTAGATTTCTGTTTTAACTTTTGTGTTTTGTTTGTGTGCGAACCTGATTTTTGAATGTAAATTTGTATTATTATGATCCCCCATGATAAGCCGAGGTGCTTTTGGGGAGCAGGGACGGCGCAGTGGTGAGAGCACTCGCCTTCCACCAATATGGCCCGGGTTCGATTCCCGGACTCGGCGTCATAAGTGGGTTGAGTTTGTTGTTGGTTCTCTTCTCTGCTCCGAGAGGTTTTTCTCCGGGTTCTCCGGTTTTCCCCTCTCCACAAAAACCAACATTTCCAAATTCCAATTTCATCTGCTTGTAAAGCGCATTTGATCATATACACATGGAAAATGCGCTATATAAGTTCTAAATTATTATTAAATCAAATATGATGGTCACACTAAAATGAAATATTGTTGGAACTGTATGGTAAAGGGGAAAGGGAGTATGGGATGTATTCTCTTATATAAGCTTTCTCCTCATGAAGTAACCAGAAATTAAAAAGTGAACCTTAGCTTGTCACATGTGGCTGACAGTGATGAAGCCAGAATACCTTGAGTATATTTTTTGTCACATTATGAGTTTGCCAATTTTAGCCACATTTTTCCTCAACGTTCATATGGGAATCCTGAGCCCCAGTATTTTGATAGATCAATGGAGAAATGACTGCTACCCCCCTACACCAGTAGCCACCCTATATAGTACAGTACATTTTACGGTTTTCACACTGAAGAAGGGCTATGCCCGAAACGTTTGTGTTTTTTTACAAGATGTCACTTAGACACTTTTTTCTCAATTTAATAATTTATTTTTTTTTTGAAATTTTGTATCGATTTAAGTGTCACGCATCTACTAAGGTGAACAATTCCTTTATTTTTGTTCATCCTGAAAATTCATCACCTTATATAGTGACCAGTTAGTTTACCTGAACACATTTGTGCAGTATCCTGCATTTTAATCAGGTGACAGCTAGGTCTAAAAGTGGGTAGTATTTTGGTCTGAAAATAGGAGAAATTTAGCATCCTGACCGGACCACCCCCCACCACCATCACTGCAAGGAAGCCTTTTAGACAATTCCAAAGCATCAAAGGCCTAATGGTACCAAGAACATTAATCTTTTACCTTAAAATAGCCATACAGCCCTTCGTCTTTTCCAATTTTCACCAAGGTTTGGGTAACACCGGTATACTTTGCTTCAGAAACTTGTATCTGGCGATATGAAAATACAGCAGCTAAACTTAAAAACTTTAACGAAGCGACAGAAGCTAGCAGCCGCCTGGTCATTCATCAATGGTAGACTCATGTTACCTGTAAAAGCATTTTAACTCTTTCCAACGGAGAAACACATGTTCTGGAGACTCCTCCTGCCACTCCACCAGCCACAAGATGAATCAACTGTTCCTTTGGCACATAACGTTCCCACCACTGAGAATCACGCTCACGCAATTCTGTAGGATTCATGATTGTGGCTTAAGGATTTATAATCAGTGATAAGGTAACTGTGCAAATGCTTCGAAAAGGTCCGTCATATTCAAGCAAACACTGTAAACCGCCAATGCAAACGATGGTGGAAAAGTTGTTGGTTTCTAAGCCATCGTATGATTGGACCATATTTCGTTTCCGGTAAATTCACGATACCACCGGAAGTGTAGAAGACGTGACTCTTTGCTCGTTCATGTTATGAAGCACTAAGAGAACCTCAAGGTCGGGGAGGGTTTTTTTGTTTTTATACTAGCACCAGAGTACGCACCAGAGTCTTGTTTCCACGGAAGGCTTGGGGACCTTGGGTTTCTTCACGTAAATCAAACCAAGCCCCACAAGCAAGCACGGACTTTTTTGTGCGTCTGAATTGAAGTGATGACGTCATACGAGGGAAACATTCTGCATGAAGGCAATCCTGCACGGTTTCAGGCTGACTGTGGTAGGCGCTGATGACCACCAAGAAAGTGAGAGTATGTACTTGTCTCATAATTCTACGTCATCACTAATGAATTATCTACGTCGTTGTTTCCCGACTGTCCTTTTCAGATATTGAAAAATACCTCACAATGAGGAGATAAGAGAAGCAGAAAATATCCTATCATACGAGAATTTCTCGAGAAGAGCGAGCAGACAAAAATTTTTAAGTTCAGTGGATTTTTTGATGGAAGCAAATTGCTTAATTATTTCGAGGGCGTGAAAATTAACAAATCGTTCAAAAATATTAGTCGCTGTAATGTTCGAACATTATAGTTGAAAATACTTAATAATTATTAATTAGATAGATGAATATTCCCAAAATCATCACACTTGTAAAGTGAAGAGTAAATTGAGCAAAAAGTTTGGTGTCATATGCTTTTGTTTAAGGGGATGGCAATGTATGGTCTGTATGACCGTTACTTTCAGGAAAGGTACTACGCACTAAACGCAAACAGAGAGTGATTTAACAATTTCTTTGCTGTCTCTATATAAAGCATCCAGCAGCAACCCACTGAAACGGAAAACGGGTAGAATTTAATACTGTTACAACTCTTTTGTTGAATATTGAAACCATACAATCAAACATGTGCCTTTCATTTGAATTTGCGAACTGTCATTATTTGAATAAGATTACAGGGAAATAACACAAATGAGAAGGCAAACTAGTCATACTTCATTTCTTTTTATTCAGATAATTGTTAAAAAAAAAAACATCAAGCAAACCAAACAAAATATCCCATATACCAATGATACTGAGCATACATTAATTTATCAGACAAAAGATGTTCATCTCGTAAAGGGCAGTTGAAGTCCTTCACCGTACAAAAACGCTTTGGTTATCTCGTAAGTAACAAACTGAATTCCAACCAGAGGAGCAACCTGATAAAAAAAAAAGAAAGAAAAAAAAAAGAAAAAAAAAAAGGTTTTTGTTAATTTGTACTTGTTCAGTTTACACGTACGATATACAGAGAGCAAACTGTTTAAGTACTTATTACCTGATCATTTCATTGGTTCGTAACCCGTGAGTGATGAATAAATGACTGCGAATATATGAAATTCATATACTTGAACTGAGGATTATGGAATGAAATATATGAATTTCATACATTCATTTAACAATTATTGGAGGAGGTTGAGCAAAATATCGCGATTTGTCAGTGTCGAGCAGACCAATTATTTCCCGAAGCCGAAGGCTGAGGTAAATAATTTGATCTGCGAGACAACGGCAAATCACGATATTTTGCGAAATTTTTATCATTCGATCACCTAGCTTGTTTTTCATAACTATTTTCGGGAAGCGTAAAACGATCCGCCATTTTACACTGAATTTGAAGAGCATGGACGCGTGGACACAACTACGCATGAGCAGAATATTATTTACAGCAAAATCACAGTTCGACGGCACTGCGCACGAGCAGCCCATTATTTTTAGGTAGTTATTTGTAGGTCACATGGTAGGCTCTGGGCCGACGAAAAGGAAGGGAAAAAGTATCGAATGATAAAGTTATTTAGGGCCTGTTCACATGGCGGTGGGGGGAACCCGGGTAGGTGAAGTACCCCACCTAGCCGTGGTCAAAAAAAGTTGACTTTCACATGCAACCCCGGAGCGCAAGGGTGAGGTTTAAAATGCTATCGTGTGGTTGCTAAGTACGTATATTAACAAAGAATTCGGAGACAATTATCCCAGTGAACATCACCCTATCCCACTTTCAGCATTCACATGGAGAAAACTCACCCCAGGAAAGCGGGTTACCCGCCCTGGCTGACCGGGCAACGCGCCTCGGTGAGGTAACCCACTTTACATGTGAACGCGATCGAGAAATAAAGAGAGATTGTATGGAGAGATTGGTAACCCCACCGAGGCGGGGTCCCTCACCTCCATGTGAACAGACCCTTAGTCATCACTCACGGGTTTATCATGAACCAACGAAATGAACATCTTCCAGTTGGCTTGTTAGCTCAGTTGGTAGAGCACTGCACCGGTATCGCAGAGGTCATGGGTTTGACTCCCGTACAAGCCTGAATTTTTTTTAGGCTTTATTTTCACCACTGCTTAAGTAGTTATTTTTTAGTTATTTTTCTATTGGCTAAATAAATGAACTGAACTGAACAGAACTAGTGTTTATAACTGCGATGATTATTCTCATCTTAAAAAAGTTACCTTCAAGAGATTCGGCCACATCCCTTTGTATAAACCAGGAATACCTTCTACTTTAACAATGACAGCGAAAGCATTTCCAGTTGAAGTGTACGCAAATAAATCTCCACTGATTCCTTTCATCTGCATTCGTCTTCGTACCACATCAAGCGGGTATGTTACTGAAAACAGTGTTCATAAAGACAAATAAACCTTTACCTTGAACTTTTGAAAAAGAATACATTTATTAATTTGTCTTTTCTACTGCTTGATTACAATTACACTACAGTACACTGCAATACAATCTTCCACTGCTATCGTTAATCAACAGTAACAATGTACAAACTAAACCAATATTAATGACAGACTATCTGACAGGAGGAGTTTAATACAGAAAACCTAACGTTATATATATAGAGAACTGGAACGCATCTAAATTCAATAGCCTTGATCCTTAATTAGCTAAATTCTGCTAATTGCAGTGAAAATTAATTTTGGTTTATTTTAGGCATTAAACTCCTGATAACATTTTTGATAACTAAGTGAAGTACGAATGATATATGAAATGAATCATATATGAACTGCGGAAATGAAATCAAATGAAGAATGATCCTCGCAGTTGTGAACGCAATTTATGCAATTGCGAAAAGAAGCCTGAAAAAAATTCAGGACTTCAACGGGGTTTGAACCCGTGACCTCGCGATTACCGGTGCGATGCTCTAACCAACTGAGCTATGAAGCCACTGACGTTGGGAGCAGGTCAATTGTGGGTTCATATGATCACGTGAAAGAAATGAGTGTGAATGATATATGAAATGAATCATATACGATCGTCTGGGTGAGTGTAGTCCTGTAAAGGCCCGGACTGTTTGTGTTGACATGATCTGACATTGACTTACGTCATCATCAGAGTCAAGTGATTTGTGTAATGTTAGTAGATGGCATAAATACTCTGGTCGTTGATATGATTGGTCAATGAAGTCGTGATTTTATTGGTCGTCTGTCAGTTAAGCCGTGTTGTAATTGGCTGTGAAGACTATAAACAGTGATTGGTGCTTGAATTCGAATTGATTCGATTGAGGCCTGTAGCTACTGTTTTAAAATCAACGTGCCTGTCAAAACTAAAAAAATGATCCGATAATTATCAAAATATGCGAATTATGCTAGAAGTGCTACATTTTTAAAAATGGGAAAAATTATACTTGTTTTCTCAAATTATGCTAGCATAATCTGTAAAAGCCTACTTTCAGCTTACCTAGCCACATTAATTTGTGAGGCATTCTTGTCACTTCAAGCCACACCCCACAAGCTTCACATTTTCAATGCTTTCAATAAATTAAATAAATTAAATAATCTGTGATTTGTTGTAATATATTGTAATTATTTTATTGTAATTTTTCACTTATTTCTTTTCTATTTCATTTCTTTTGTTTTCATTTTTACTGACTGATTATTTTATTGTAATTGTTCACTTATTTATTTTCTATTTCTTTGTTTCATTTTTACTGATAATGACGTTTGATTTAAAAGCGCAACCCGCCTCGATTAGCTCTGCTATCTGCGGGTTGCGCAGGATTATCATTGTATTTTCTCTTTTTTTCAAACTAATAAAAATGGTAAAAAAAAATGGCTTGTTTGTTCATGTGGGTACTTGAGCC
>JAEMWC010000085.1:1497500-1562500 GCA_016490735.1 Pachyseris speciosa | reverse complement strand
AGGGTGGGGTTACGGTATGTTAAGGGTGGGGTTACGGTATGTTAAGGGTGGGGATACAGTATGTTAAGGGTGGGGATACGGTATGTTAAGGGTGGGGTTACGGTATGTTAAGGGTGGGGTTACGGTATGTTAAGGGTGGGGATACGGTATGTTAAGGGTGGGGTTACGGTATGTTAAGGGTGGGGATACGGTATGTTAAGGGTGGGGATACGGTATGTTAAGGGTGGGGTTACGGTATGTTAAGGGTGGGCTTACGGTATGTTAAGGGTGGGGATACGGTATGTTAAGGGTGGGGTTACGGTATGTTAAGGGTGGGGTTACGGTATGTTAAGGGTGGGGTTACGGTATGTTAAGGGTGGGGATACGGTATGTTAAGGGTGGGGTTACGGTATGTTAAGGGTGGGGATACGGTATGTTAAGGGTGGGGTTACGGTATGTTAAGGGTGGGGATACGATATGTTAAGGGTGGGGATACGGTATGTTAAGGGTGGGGTTACGGTATGTTAAGGGTGGGGTTACGGTATGTTAAGGATGGGGTTACGGTATGTTAAGGGTGGGGATACGGTATGTTAAGGGTGGGGTTACGGTATGTTAAGGGTGGGGTTACGGTATGTTAAGGGTGGGGTTACGGTATGTTAAGGGTGGGGATACGGTATGTTAAGGGTGGGGTTACGGTATGTTAAGGGTGGGGATACGGTATGTTAAGGGTGGGGTTACGGTATGTTAAGGGTGGGGATACGGTATGTTAAGGGTGGGGTTACAGTATGTTAAGGGTGGGGTTACGGTATGTTAAGGGTGGGGTTACGGTATGTTAAGGATGGGGTTACGGTATGTTAAGGGTGGGGATACGGTATGTTAAGGGTGGGGTTACGGTATGTTAAGGGTGGGGTTACGGTATGTTAAGGGTGGGGTTACGGTATGTTAAGGATGGGGTTACGGTATGTTAAGGGTGGGGATACGGTATGTTAAGGGTGGGGTTACGGTATGTTAAGGGTGGGGTTACGGTATGTTAAGGGTGGGGTTACGGTATGTTAAGGGTGGGGATACGGTATGTTAAGGGTGGGGTTACGGTATGTTAAGGGTGGGGATACGGTATGTTAAGGGTGGGGTTACGGTATGTTAAGGATGGGGTTACGGTATGTTAAGGGTGGGGTTACGGTATGTTAAGGGTGGGGTTACGGTATGTTAAGGGTGGGGTTACGGTATGTTAAGGGTGGGGATACTGTATGTTAAGGGTGGGGTTACGGTATGTTAAGGGTGGGGATACGGTATGTTAAGGGTGGGGTTACGGTATGTTAAGGATGGGGTTACGGTATGTTAAGGGTGGGGATACGGTATGTTAAGGGTGGGGTTACGGTATGTTAAGGGTGGGGTACGGTATGTTAAGGGTGGGGTTACGGTATGTTAAGGGTGGGGATACGGTATGTTAAGGGTGGGGTTACGGTATGTTAAGGGTGGGGATACGGTATGTTAAGGGTGGGGTTACAGTATGTTAAGGGTGGGGATACGGTATGTTAAGGGTGGGGTTACGGTATGTTAAGGGTGGGGTACGGTATGTTAAGGGTGGGGTTACGGTATGTTAAGGGTGGGGATACGGTATGTTAAGGGTGGGGTTACGGTATGTTAAGGGTGGGGTTACGGTATGTTAAGGGTGGGGTTACGGTATGTTAAGGGTGGGGATACTGTATGTTAAGGGTGGGGTTACGGTATGTTAAGGGTGGGGTTACGGTATGTTAAGGGTGGGGTTACGGTATGTTAAGGGTGGGGATACGGTATGTTAAGGGTGGGGTTACAGTATGTTAAGGGTGGGGTTACGGTATGTTAAGGGTGGGGTTACGGTATGTTAAGGGTGGGGATACGGTATGTTAAGGGTGGGGTTACAGTATGTTAAGGGTGGGGTTACGGTATGTTAAGGGTGGGGTTACGGTATGTTAAGGCAGTTACGCAAACAACGTCACACGAATACGACAACAACTCTGGTTGAACCACCGCTGCAAAGATCTTGGCCTTGTTCCGGACTTGGACTTTAAGTCCCCCACTAGGATGTGGACTGCATTCCTCTCGTTTAAATTACTCAACCTATGAAGATTTCTACAAACGAACACTTCCCAAATTATAGAGTTGTACATAGTAATTTTATTTTTCCACGAAACTAACTATCTATTGGCTAGTAGGTACGTGTTTTTACAGGCCCAGCATTAAGCTTTACTAGTCCTAGGCTAGTGGACTAGCGTTAGTGTCTAGCGCTGCATGATTCTTCTTCTTCTTTTTATTTCCGTGTCATTCATTATTATTATCAGTGTTATATTGTTATTTATTTTTATTAATTGTAATAGAAGTGGTTACAGTAGACCTTTTGCCCATGGGTAACCCTAGTGTGATGGCTTGGGTTGGGTTAACTCTGGGTTTTGAACGATTGCCTGGTTGCGGTTACACGCTGATAAATTACCCAAGGGAATGGGTTTCCCTGTGTCTGACAATCACTGTGATTGTAAAGGTAAAGGTAAAGCTTGTGGGATGTGGCTGGAGTGACAAGGATACTTCACAAATTAATGTGATCAAGTAAGCTGAAGCCACTCTAAAGGGCACTAAGGCCACAAGGTAGCGGGCATTACCCCTTAAATCTACCAAAGCAAAGATTGAGCCCAAGCATTAGCAGCCATGGACAGCTGTTTCGGCCTTGTTAGGCCTCATCAGCATGGCATAGCTAATGCTCAGGCTCAAGTACCCACATATCAATAAAACAAGCAATGAAAACGTAAAGCTTGTGGGATGTGGCTGGAGTGACAAGGATACTTCACAAATTAATGTGATCAAGTAAGCTGAAGCTACTCTAAAGGGGGGCCTAACAAGGCCGAAACAGCTGTCCACGGCTGCTAATGCTTGGGCTCAATCTTTGCTTTGGTAGATTTAAGGGGTAATGCCCGCTACCTTGTGGCCTTAGTGCCCTTTAGAGTGGCTTCAGCTTACTTAATCACTGTGATTGGCTGAGCCGCCTGGAACTGTCAAGGGCAATTGTTCTTTTTGACGTATCCATGGAAATTACCGGGAGGCAATTTCACTTTGGGAAGTTCAGTTACACATAAAAATCTGCTTCCCCGTGGACAAAAGCCATTTACTCAAGGGCAAAAATGATGATTTCTGGTCAGGTTATTGAAACGTCAGTCAATGTCACCACAAACAGTCCTTCTCAGGACTACACTCACCCGGATGATCATACTTCACTTAGTTATGATAATTATGACCCATTTACAGTTGTACTTAATCATGAATTGATCACTCTCAGTAAGCTCTCGCAACTTTATAAAATCACTAGATGTGATTGGCAATCACTCAGTTTGCTGCACGTAGACACTAATTAGTGGACCAAAAATGCAGATTAGTGTTTCAACCCTTCACGAAAACAAAGAAAACCAAAAAATTCATGACAAAGAGTGAGACTCATAATCATAAGGGCTAAAAGAGTAACAATAAAATACCACTGACGAGACATCAGGCCGCAGTTGTTCGTAGGGCTCATAACTCTATCCAGCGCCGGGATAAGTCACAATACAGTGGATAAACCTGTATCAGTCACAATACATTTTATCCATTTTCTGGATAGAGTTATCTACTCTTTGAACAACTGGGGCCAGATCATTCATAAAGTAAAGCAATGTACGCAAATGTTCAGTTCAAACTTTTCACTTTTTGGAAATTCTAAAATAAATGAGCATATTAATGACATTGTTCTCAAAGAGACTTACTGTACCTTTTAGTGTTTCATAAACTGCAAAGTTCAAGCCAATATAAGGAGCAATACCCTGTTTGACAACAAATAAAACTATATTGTAAACTATCAATCGAAGCAGGTCACAGACAAGGAAAACAATTTATACCTAATTGAAATTTAACAAGTCGCCTGTTGGCGTTTATGTGGCATGCACTATTTGATGGAAAGATTAGTTGTTGCCTTTCGGATAGTGTTCCCACACAAATTGGAACGTTCAAAGTCTCAATACCAACAACATCGAGTCGAAAATTCCACTATTTTATTCACTCACACGTGGCGATTACACAATCTGACAAAATGGCTGTCTGCGAGTCTAGGTCAAAAAAAGGGGCGTTCCGGTAAATTGATATCACATGATTATGTCGCGAAACTGGTTAAACATTGACAAACCTAACTGCAAAAAAAAAATTTTCGTTCCAAAACAGATAGCTTGAGCTATCCGTGGAAATCTCAGCCTGGAGCGGTCATGTCACGAACTGAGATGATCACATTAACTGACGGCTCTTTTAAAATTAGCTGTCTTTGCTTTCATAGCCTTTGACTGTACATACACGTATTATCCATATATTGTAATTTTCAATCAACACGATGAAAAGTGCTATCACATATTTGGGTTTTAGGTATCCCCTGGGAATACACAGTAGCGTCTTTGACTGGCTCGCAGCATATTTGAATGCACTGCAAATTTCTCACAGGAACTAGATCCGCAAAGTCATGGCGAAGATTTCCATGTCTTTTAAAGGGATAAAAAGCAAGATACACTTGATCGATTGTGATTTATTTCGAAGAAACTGGAACGCACTCAAGTGTCGCAATCGTCTGCACATTTGACCTGAATAGCTGCTTCATGATTCACTGCTTTGTTCTACAAACGAAGAGAAGCTTGAAATCCCATATTTTGCAATGAAACAGCATTCTCGTAATATCTACGTACAAAGCGCGCGTGTGGCCGCTACAGCCAAACTATTATGTACTGCCTGCATTTTAGCTCATGGATGACGTAGTCATGTCATGAGGTATAGGAGGCACTCACTCACTCACTCACTCGATTCTGATTAATTTATTCATTAACCTTGGATGAAACATTTCTTCTGTTCCTCCCCTGGTAAGTATTGTATTTGTCCCACAGTCCTCTTTGCTCAAGGTTTGCAAGTTTCAGGGGGTAGGAGAAATGCGTAGATTCTTGCTCGACTGTTAATGTATCATGAAGTGATTATGAATGGTATCGATCAGAGCATGTGCAGATTGTAAAGCGGATGATTTTTCGTCCGATCGTCTTGAATATACCTTTGTGGAGTTGGAAAGTAGAAAGCTAATACGATTAAGTACGCGAGCTGCGAGAACTGAAGATGGAAATCGATGATGATGAAATTGCTTTTCCTATGGACGATTTTTCTTGTCACCCGAAGGAAAAATGTAGCAGGGAGGAATGAATGTCTTAATAATCAAAACAAGTTATTTTGATGCCACTAGCACTGAAGGGCACAGCTGGAATTCACGACAAGAGACCAGAGAGAAAACAACACCAAAAGCATATGTTTATATAACAAAACTAGCCATGCTCTGGCCACCGAGTGTTTGGAAATAAATTTCCTGCGATCGTAAGCAAGGAAATAAGGCATCCCTATACTCAGGCGCTTTAGTCAAGGTCCAAAAGCAACTAATTCGTTTGAGCAAGGGATTGGAACATTTCAGCAATGAATTGAATCCCCGTCGCATGATGAGTACTGCGTGTTGTTGCATATCAGGTTGAAGCTTAGATCTTATGTTTGACACAACATACAGCGTCGCAATTTGTTATTGTTGTTGTTGTTGTTGTTGTTATTGTTATTATATTGTTCAGAAAGTCTATCCATTGGCTTAAATAAACTATCAATATAAAAATTATTTTTAAAAGTAATTCAATATTGTGGCAACAAACAGTTAGCATGCTGTAACTTTCGTGGTGACACACAACACTCTCTTTGATGGAACGTTGCCTGCGGGCGAGAATACATCACAACCAGTCTAGTTTGAATAATAAGTTAGATAGACTCTGGAAAAGAGGTTGCATTACTAGTCAAGTGTAGATCGCAATAAGTGTAGCAAGATGCATCCATGAGCTGGCTCAGAGGAACCTTTGATTTACTGCCGGTGTGAAATGCAAAATTTCCCTTCCTTTTCTTAAATAACCATTGAAGCCATGCTTTTGGATATCAAAAATTAAAACTTACTGAAGCAAAACGAACGAACACGGTGGTGAGTGAAAACGTATCCGGTTGAGTACAGTCTGAACGTTATTTACCCAGATGGCAAGAGCTCCCAAAATTAGTCTTCAACCGTTTATGACCCATGCTCTGCAATATGGAACTCTAAATATGGTCTCATGTCTCCTGGAACCAGCTGTTGGTATTATTAACTGCAGTTTTTGATATGGAGATATTTAACATTTGTTTAACAAAATTATCATACCATGACTGTTGGAGGTAATCCTTTGTAAAGACATCCACTAAAAACTCCTCCTTCATCTTTTAAAATGGTTTGAAAAGCATGGAGGATGTTTCTGTAAAATTAAATCAATCATTAAATCATGAATCACAAATTTTGTAAACAGCTGCATGACAAAGAAAAAAACATTTCCACACCCAACCAACTTGTTCCAACAAAATAGATACAAAGAGACAATGAAAGTGAAAGGGAAAATATTTGAATGTTGAAATGTGGCTGCTTTTAACTTGTCCGAGTCTGAAAATGGGTTCCATTTTACTTTTTCTTCTTTGTCGTCATGTTTCATCTGCAATGCTCACTTCTGGCGTTTCTGAGCTAACTAAAAATAGCCATTTTGAAATAAGTACACTATTTTTACCTAATTATCAATGCTGAATGACTGTGGCCTAGCGTTCATCGCCACCGATTGTGATGCAGATGTTCTGGGTTTGACTCCTGCTATTGGCGCTTTGTTTTTGCGTTTCTCTTTGTCTTCTTCTTCTTCTTCTTTTTTTTTTAATGTTTTTGACAAGTGTTATAAGTAATGGTAATAGGACTGAGTGGAGTACAATTCAGGGAGTAATCGGGTGAGTGACTTCAAACTGGCCGAGCGCATAGCGCGAGGCTGATTTGAAATTACGAGCACGATTACCCCTGAATTGTATGACATGAAGTCCGATTACCAATTAATTGTGTTAATAACAAAATGCGAGAAACTCTAGAGGTCAATTTTCTAAATTGTAAAATGTATATTTGTACAAAATAACCAACGGAAATTGTTGCTATTTTACAAAGCGCGAAGATTGACAACTGACACAACATGACAGCTACTGCTCAACATGCCCAAATAAGGGAACTGTCTGATTTGGCCTGTTCCATTACAAGTATTATTTTGTAATCGGACAGCTCAAATCGGACAGTTTGGACCTGAAGCAGTCAATTAAGACACAGATAAAGGCTGTTAAGAACCAATCACATTCGAGCATTTTGTTATTGACACAATTATTGTTGTTATCAATGGTTGAGCTATAAAGCAATTTTGGACAGGGATATAAGTTGACAGGGGTCTATGGATATACACTGCAAAGAAGTAGACATGAACACAAGCACAATGTGTCCAATGTAAGAAGGACAGACTTCCCTCTTTTCTTTTGTTTAGCGCTAAATTAGATATTTTTGCAGGCCCGAGTTTAGGCTGATTGTAGCCTCTTGTTCTTGACTATCCACTTCCCTGACTAGCTACAACAACAACAACAACAACAACAAGTACACAATTTGTGTATGTACTGTATATCCACTAGTGAAGTACCTGTATCTTCTTTCCATTCCATCTGCTTGAGCTGCTAATCTTGTTCTTAAAAAGAAATTTATGAAAAAATGTCAGTCTGAGCGTAGTATAAGGCAGAAATTGTTAAGGCTTAGCATGCCTCAATGAAATTCATTCAACATCAGTGTACAAATTGAAGGGCTGGGGGCATAAACTGCCTATGTGGAATTTTCGGCCGTTTTTTTAGTTCGCTTGGATTTGTCCAAATTTTTGCATGTGAACTGCATTTTGATTCAAAAACATTGTCCCGTATTTTTTTTCACCGATTTCTTTTTCGTTTTCGAGAAATAACGTATGCAAAAAAAACACCTAAAACTCTACATAGGCAGTTTATGTCCCCAACCCTTCATATGGTGGAGTATGCTAATTAACAATGCCCAAGGGTATTCTTTGAGTGAAAGACTAAGCGCCAAATACTCGTAACCGATTTAAGAGAACACAGAACGTTTCTGTTCAGTTAGACGTAATGCGCAATGTGTTGTTTTTGCTTAATCATAACACTTGACAAGCTCGCTTGGCACGAAAAAGTGCACAATATTCGTGGTTGACTTAAAGAAAACAGCACACAGTAGCCTTGGTTAATCTCAGGTCAGCGCGCAAAGATTTTGTCCGACCTGAAAACAGCACCCACTCCGAAGAGATTCAGGGTTATTGTTGGGTTTAGGTTGGACTTAACATTAGGGTTAGAGCGTCGGCTAGGGCTAGGGATAGGGTTAGGGACATGGTTAGGGTTAGTGTTAATGTTAACGTCAACGCTAGCGTTAAAGCGCGGTTGTTTGAGTCCAAGTCAGCTTAACTGAAGGGTTCGCCCGAGTCGAAAACAGCGCCTAGTTGCCTTGGTTGACTCTAAGTTCTTTTGGAAAGGCTTTGGCCGATATAACACAGTCGGTTTTTGTCTTAAATACAGCGTACATCTTAAATCCATTGTACAAAAACCTCGGTTAATTCTAAATCAGTGCGCAAAAAGCTTGCCGATGGCTGAAAAATCACAAAATATTAAAGACGGCTGTTTTGACTTGAAGAAACTTTTTGCCAAGACAACTCCTATTGGTGACCTACACCAAAAATTTGAGTTAATCAGATGTTCTAGGGCAAAAATTAAGAGTCCTAACAGTACGCTGTTTTCCGTCGTGTTTCGTTTACTCAGAACGTTGTGTTGCGTAGTAAATTAAAACTTGCGCGTGGTTTCGTCAGTTGAAACGTTTTTGATGGATTCATTTTCATCGTCAAGTGGAAAACAATGGCATGAAAATCTTATAAAATTAACGTAAATGACAACAGTGAAAGAATTTGACAGAAATACTTAACTCTTTTCTTAAATTAACTTGGCTCCAAAACGTAAAAAAATTTGCATGAAATTCAATCCCTTTATCACGCATGATGGATTGTCTCATCACAATGAATGTAGTCACGCACAAATGTTTATCTCGCGTGATAATACTTTTTGCTGTAGTTTATTAGCCTCCATAGAAGCAAAAAACCGAGGCGATCAACGCAAAAGTGATTTATGTGTTAAAATTTGGCAGCGTGTTTACCAAATATTCATTCTCACTTGTTCATCAGTCACAGATATGTTACAAACCAACAAGCGCGGATGTTACAGCAATTCACCGGTTTCGCAGAGGTTGTGGGTTCAAATCCCGTACAAGCGGTTTTTTTTTTCATTTTGTTTTGTTTTGTTTTTGTTTTTGTTTTTGGTTTCACTACTGCTTAAGTTGTGTTCATAACTGCGGCGATCGTTCACGTTATCATCCGTTGTTTCCGTACATCTGATTCACACAGACGAATTGCGAGGAGTACCGCTTAATATTGCTTTGAATGTTTGCCGTGTGCGCCAATGCAACTTTTCCATGGATTGTGTTCAAGATACTCATCGAAAACGGGCAGACTTCACTTCGTCCCGAATGAATTCTCGGTAGCGTTTCCAAAGTTCGACAAACTATTTCACGGCTAACAGTAAAAGCAAGCTGGGATTTCATGTCATGAGTGGTTTCAAAAAATGCGCTCTTCAAAATTAATGAAGAATGGAAACCTCGGTGCAGCAGCTAGACAGTTTTCAAAGTCATTTTATAAGGTAGAGTTTTTTCTGAAAACAAGTAATAATCTGCCCCAACACACCGCCCCCCGTGAGAGTCTTTGACTTCAGACAGCGCCCTCTTTGGCCGCAATGAATTCTGGGATCATTGTCTGCTCCAAGCGCGAACAGCAAGACTCTTCAAACATACACTTTTCGCCTAAAAGTCCAAAAACCACTCTCGCTTTCCAAGCTTTCAGCACGGCAACCTTTGAGAAACAAGACTAGCAACGACGCGCCGCTTTTTGAGACGAGAGTTGTTTTCAGACTTTTTCCGCCTGGCTTCTACTCTGTACTCCAAAACGCTTATATCTCATCGTGATTTGGTAAGCACAGAGAAAATGCTAACTGAATTCTTTCAGAAGCGTTAAGAACTTGCGGATCTTCGGACTTTTCATGACGTCTTTTGATCACCAGGCATGTGAACTGCATTTTGATTCAAAAACATTGTCCCGTATTTTTTTCACCTATTTCTTTTTCGTTTTCGAGAAATAACGTATGCAAGAAAAAACACCTAAAACTCTACATAGGCAGTTTATGCCCCAGCCCTTCAATTATTCAAAATATTCAATATCAAGTATACTGTGACTTAAATCACTTATGGACCAGATTAGTAATTAACAATTATTGGATGAGGTTTAACATTATGGCGAGAATTATCATGGCCAAGGTTTGTGTTATCTGCCGAAGCCAAAGGCTGAGGCGGATAACACAAACCGAATCCAATAATTGTTTTATTATGCATAAACTTGAGTGTTTGTAACAACAAGAGCATGTATGTGTACAAGAAACTAAACATGTTACGTCAACATGTAAACTACTTTATTTGTAAGATTACAACCTAAAAAAATTTATTTGCAGTGCAGTCCAAAAGTTTCCAGCAAAATTTTATAAAAACCCACTCCACAACATGTTTCAAAACTTCAAATAAAACTTTTGACTGAACTCAGACCCGTTTTGGTAAAACCTTCTGCAATGCAATTGAAGGGCTTGGTGGAAAACTATGCTAAGCGGATTTTTGGGTGAACGTGTTTTTTGGCCCATGTTTTCTCGAAGACTAAGC
Organism: Pachyseris speciosa; assembly: GCA_016490735.1. NCBI lineage: Eukaryota > Metazoa > Cnidaria > Anthozoa > Scleractinia > Pachyseridae > Pachyseris > Pachyseris speciosa. Next base: position 1,551,798 of record JAEMWC010000085.1, on the reverse strand, counting down.
GCAAAGCAGCGGAAAAAATACAGGACAATGTTTACCACATAAAAGCAAGCCTGTATGCGGAAAACCAGCAATTTTTGAGCAAAATAAAAAAAAAAAAACCAAAATCCACTTAAAATAGTTTTCCACCAAGCCCTTCATAAGTCTGCCTTATTAACATTCATAAAGCTATGCCCAAGGGTATTCTTTATTTGAAAACTAAGCACCAAATGCTCATGACTGAAGAGTAAAACTAAAACTGGACATGAAATGATTGATAAGGACTTATTGTTTCATAGTGTGACGTAGACTATAAGTTTGGGGCAGCTCATAAAACATCGATTTAACGAGACGAAACTTACACGGTTGAGGTCTCAATGGGTAGTTTGAGTTAATCACATAATGTTTACCTCTCGCCTGGTGGTTGAAAGTCTGGAGACCCGCAACCAGGAACCAGGCACAACAAGTCTCAAAGCAGCTCTCGTCTTAAAAGCGGCGTGTCATATCTAGTCTTGGTTCATGTATGTCCAGGTTTGTACGCAGCTGCGAAATTTGCAAATTTTGCGAAAAATTGCCAAATTCATTGCGTCAGTAAAAAGCAGTAGATGAGGAGGTTGAGAGGGCTCCACAAAAACTGTGATTTACAAAAACTGCGAAAATTATGAATTTTGCAAAAAATTGGAAAATTCGTCAAGTCAGTGAAAAGCAAGAGACAGGGAGGATGAGAGGGCCGCAACAAAAACTGTGATTTTACGAAAACTGCGAAAATTACGAATTTTGCGAAAAATTCGAAAATTCGTCAAGTCAGTGAAAAACAGGAGACAGGGAGGATGAGAGGGCCCCAACGTAAACTATTATTTTTACGAAAACTGCGAAAATTGCGAATTTTGTGAAAAAATTGGAAAATTCGTTGAGTCAGTAAAAAGCAGTAGATGAGGAGGTTGAGAGGGGCCCAATTACGGCCACAATTCTTGTTAAATACAGGTATTGCAAAGGTGCTAGTGCCGATAATGCTTTCAACTTAAACCTATGGTATTTTTCTTATTAGAAAACCGTTTGTACCCAGCCCTTATAGAATGAGTTGAGAATATAGGTAGCTTTGTTAGCTTTGCATTTAAATGGATTCTCACAATTTTCTCAAAAATCGTAGTTTTCACGCAAATGGCTTTCGACTAATCATTAACATAACAAAGAACTATGAAAAATCGCAAAATCATCACCGTTGCGATTTTTCGCAATTTTCGCAAAAATCGCAGTTTTCACACAACTGGCTTTCGACATATCATTAACATGACAAAGAACTGCGAAAAATCGCAAGTAACATGAAAAATTATCAACCTTGCGACTTTTCCCAAGGACAAGAAAATTCGCAAATTTCCCAGCTGCATGCAAACCCGGAAATAAGTGTTTCTCAGAGATTGTTGTGCTAAAAGTTCGAAAAATGAGAGGTGTTTTTTGACTTGGGGCAAAAAACTCTTTGATTTTTGGAGAGTGTTGTTCGCACTCGGAGGCGATACCATTCCCACAATTCATTGCAGTCAAAGAGATTGCTGGCTTTCAAGTGAAAAGTTCCTGTGGGCGACGGGATAATACAGATTCTTTTTTTGCAAAACCTCTACCTTATAAAGACTGATAAAATGACTTTGACTTTCCATTGTTCGTTAATTTGAAGAGCGCTTTTTTTGATGTCAGTAATGAAATAAAAATTAACAGATTGACACTGAGTTCGCTTTGGCAGTAATTAAGCCGTGAAACGGGTCTTCAAAACCATTCCAAGAATGAAATTCGTCTGAGACACAGAAATCGGCATGACGAGAAGCTGAGCTGAGTGTCTTGAAAACAATCCAAGGAAAGTTGTATTGGCGGACGCTGCAAATATTCAATAGCGCAAATTTGTTCTACGTGTGGTAGTTTGTCAGTGTTATGTAAACACATGTACAGCTAAACATGCTGGCGAATTGTTTAAAACATATAACAGGGGCACCCAACGACAAGTTTCGGTAGATATCTGTTTGGTGGAGGGTAATTATCCTTGGACTTTTGGCGTCGATTAAAGAGTGCACTCAGATTTTCGTAACTAAAACATGGCCTAAAAAATTCGCAATTGGGAGGTTTTTCGGAAAGGTCATACCGGTAATTGCTGTTTTTGGCAGTCAAAAACGTCAGCTAGCATTTTCGGAAAGAAAATAGTTCCCCAGGGAGTTCGTGGAAAGTTCATTTCAGTTTGCATTTTCTCAAAGGAAGATTTTGCTCCCTAACATTTTCGGGCAATTACAATTTCAGCTAGGGAATCCGAACAGACGAACTTCTTCTAGCTTATCAAAACATCACTTTAAACAGACTTCAAACACCATAAGGTACTTTAAAATGCCTGTCTACAGCTTTTGGTTGATTTGGTTCATTGGGTGTCCCTGATATAAATCACTTTTGCATCGAAAACCCCAGCTAATTTGCTTCTATGGAGTCTTGTAAATATCAGCAAATAAGTATTTTCACAGGAGACAAACAGCAAAGAGCATTTTCAACCAATATAAACAGCAAAAAGTATTTTCATGCCAGTCTTGTGATGCATGAAAGCCGATTGTGTGAGATTGAATTTCACACTTCAATTATGCAAATGTTTTACATTTTGAAGAAAATTAACTTCAGAAACTAGTTAAGTGTTTTGTCCAAATTCTTTCACTGTCATCACTTACTTTAATCTCAATACCATTTTTTTCCATACACCTTATTCCAAAATGGCAGCCAATTTATTAAAAAATTCTTACATTTGCATGTTAATTAGCCCTCTTTGTCTCGTCAACATGTACAAAATACAAAAGAATTTTGAAGTGAAAACGAGGCAAAGAGGGCTAGTTAACATACAAACAAAAGAATGATAACTTGGCTGCCATTTTGGAATAAGGTGTATTTGACGATGAAAATTGAACGGCCCAGCCCCCGCGCAACTTTTACTGAAAGCTCTGTTTATAAGTGAAAAAATGATGGGAAACAGCTGACCTGTAAACCTTTTGTTTAATTCAAACAACCTTCTACAGCAGTGTGCTTATGTCAGCCAAACTGCGGGCTGTTTTTAACTTGAACGAAGCGCTGACTCAAACTCAAACAACGCCGCTAACTCTAACTTTAACCTTGACGCTACCCCTACCGCTCATCCTAACCCTAACTGTAACCCTAACCCTTAGGCCTTGCCCTAGCCCTAATGCTACCTCTGATTTTGGCAAAAATGCAAACTTGCGTTATTAGACATGTATGGCATATGGGCGCACTCTGCCCACACTTCACACATTCTTTGTAGAAGTCAAAATTTTTTAATTGCTTTATTTCAGAGGATTTGAAATCAAATCTCTATGAGATTTCACAGTTTTGCAAGATCCAGTGTGATGAATCCATTTTGTGAACTCAGTTTTACACACGAACAGTGAACTGGGCCAATGAATGGCTGCATAGCATGTATGCAGACCAATGTGGTTGGCTACAAAATTCAAGGAAATTTAATAGCCCTCAGGCAAACAGCTTTTATTTCCAAGATGTGTGAAAACAAGAGGCTATAATTAGCCTAACCTCAGGCCTGCAAAAGCCAAGAGAAAGTCTATCCTCCTCATATCAGACGCATTGCGTTTATGATGATGTTTGAGTGTATTAAGTTTGCCTTATTAACACTCATGAAGCAATGCCCAAGGGTATTCTTTATTTGAAAACAAAGCACCAAATGCTCATGACTGAAGAGTAAAACTAAAACTGGACATGAAATGGCAAGAACATCCTCCCGGTTTTTGGCCGTTTTCGGTTTGCTCAAAAGGTAACTGAAATTTGACATACCCCTGATGCTAACCCTAACGATAACCCTAAATCTCTTGAGTGCTGTTTTCAAATCTTTGCAGGTTAACTACAGACAGACAGACAGACAGCCTTTATTTTAGGACGATGATAATAAAAGCTATGCAGCTTGTGGGGTTGTGCATAAATACTAAACCTAAGAACAAAATATATGCATAATAAAGTAACAAAATCAAACTATCTAAAGTTAACTAAGGCTGCTGTGTGCTGGTTTTAAGTCAACCAAAAATGTTGTGCACTGTTTTCCAGCCATGCAAGCTTTTTGAGCGCTACGAATTACGCAAAACATGTGAAGTAAGCACTGCATTTAATCAAATCGACCCGGCACAATATGCACTATTTCCAAGTCAGATGGGCATCTTGTGTGCTGTTTATGAGTTGAAAAGACACATGGCACATTATGTCTAATTGAGTAGAGACGTTTCGTGTTGTCTTAAGTTGGTTGCAAGCATTCAATGCTCAGTTTTCACATCAGGAAGGGCTCAATGGAAAAACTGTGCTAAGCAACTTGTTGAATGCATTTTTGGCCCATGTTTTCTTGAAACCTAAGCGCCAAACAGCGAAAAAAAAAAAAAAAAGAAACGGGCATTGTTTCTTAACAGAAATGAGTATCTAAACTTCAGGTGAATCTGTCCATGGTGCTGGTTATTCATTATCAACAGCTATAACTTGTACACAGGAATGTTACCCTAATTGTGAATCACAGTCTCAGGATAATCAGTGCTTAACTGACCTCACCAGATCCAAAGGATAGGTAGCAATAACTGATGTTGTTCCTGCCAATCCACCCGCAACAAGTCGCCTTACAGGGCTCTGGGACTGAAGATCTTCAGATATCGTAAGGAGCTAGAGAAAGATCAAATTACACAACATGAATAACTTTAGAACCATTCACGGTAAAATTTCAGTTAAAAACGAACAATGTTTCCACCACTTTTCCGTCATTAGAAAGTCCAATGATGAGGGTAAAAAATTTACATATACCGTAAAGGCTTGCATATGTAGATGTAGATGTAGATGTAGATGTAGGTAAGCCACACCTTTTCCTCAAAAATTGTCATTTGAAATTGGGGGTGCAGCTTATCTGCAAGACCACTGGAAAAGGTGTCATAAATTTCAGTGAATTAACACTTTTCTGGAAAAGTACATAAATAAATATACTTCATAAGACTAAAACAGAGTACTGGTTATTGCTTTTGCAAGTTTGGTGGCTCATAAAAGAGCAGTTGGTAATGCATGTATTAGCTTATTTCAAGCTCATATTTCTCGCTGTTAAACAGTGCTAAGCCTTCGTTGGTAGATCTTTTATATGCTTTATGGTTGCTTTTCTTAAACAGGAGAACATCACACAGCATGGAATTTCCAATCCCCACAAAATTGTTTACAGCGTCAACGACGGCCTGTAATTTCAATGGCAATCGACCCTCTATGAGTGAGAAAATAACACGCTATTCTTGAGTATTCCTGTGGTAAATTCGCCAGTGTCCAGTCTTCCACCATTTGAACTAATGCATGCCTACTAAGCTATAAACATTCAGAGCACTGAACATACAAAATGCTACAAAAAAACTGTCTATTCAACACAGAAATACATGTTAACAAATAACAGAATAACATCAATCATGTGATAGTTGTGGACATGTTTATTCTACTAAAGAGCTAAATTGTGGGTATGACTTTGAAGTATCTTGCATTTCAGTGTTGGGGAGTTTACATTCGATGAAGACAGAAGACTTCTCAAGACTTGACTTTGGACTTCTTTCGAGTTTTACCAGAAAAACATTTTTTCCAAAATTTGAGTTGCTAAACTCAGGGTGCGGCTTATCTGTAAGTCTTTATGGTATAAAGTCAGGGGCACCCAATGACAAGCTTCGGTGGATATCTGTTCGGTAGAGGGTAATTCGCCTTGGGTTTTCGGCGTATATTAAAGAGTGCCCTCGGATTTTCGTAACTAAAACGTAGCCTAAAAGATTCGCAATTTGGAAATCATAGCCCTAAGGTTTTCGGAAGGTCGTTATGGCTGTTTTTGGCAGTCTAAAACATCAGCTAGCTTTTTCGGAAAGAAAATAGTTCCATAGAAAGTTCGTGGAAAGTTCAATTCAGCTTGCATTTTCTAAAAGGAAGATTTTGTTCCCTAATATTTTCGGGCAATTAAAAAATCAGCTAGGGAATCCGAACAGATGAACTTCTTCTAGCTAATGAAAACATCACTTAAAACAGACTTCAAATACCATAATGGACTTAAAAATGCCTTTCTACAGCTTTTGGGTGATTTAGTTCGTTGGGTGCCCCTGTAAAGTATATAAATACATATAGGGAGAGAGATAATGAAGTAAAAATAATGTGTGAAAAGATAAAAGGGGGGGTGTTAAAAAAAATTATTAAAGTATGGAAAAAAAATTTTCAATTAAATTAACTTTTATTAATAAAAACATTTCATAAACAAGGCAGTCAAACTTGTCTTTGCATTTTTTTTTTTAAATAAAAGTCCCTTTGGGGCTAAGCAATGCTTGCCAATAGAGGAAGACAAGTTCCTATGTTCTTCAATGCATTGATGTAACTGCTGGCATGTGAAACCAACACAGCCTGCATCCTACAGATCACATATAAATTTGTAGCAAGGCATTGTTGGTTTACAACCGACGGATTGACTTCACACAATTTAAGATCTTGTTCCATCTTGTGGCAAACGAATACAGGCTGAATAGTCACATGAATCTTCTGGCCCTCAGATCTTTAAGTTGGCCATGTTAAGAGTATTGGCTTAGGCCTGGTCTTTGAATGGGAGGTTGACATGAATGAGGTCACTATATTGGTTTTGGCCAACAAAGGAACAGGCTGATCAGATGCTTTTACAGTAGTGAAACGTGTGATGGTGGAATTTATTAGAGAACAACAATTTAAGGTGACATCACACTCTTCAGAGAAGTAAGACCAGCTGGAAGTGTACATGTATAAATGGATCTTTAAAACATGAATAAATAAATATCAAGAAATAGCAAATTACTGAAGAATAAAACTTGAACAAGAGGACTAAAAGTTAATGCACTCTTGGGGGTACATGTATGGAGACAAATTGATTTGTGTGATGCATTGAATGCATGGAAGCAGAAGCATATATAACCTCTATAAGCCACACTCTTTCAAATGGTGGGAGTGTGAATGCACAAAACATGATTATACTAACAGGAAAAACTAAGACTGAGAAAGGAAATAAAATGAAACGGAACAAAACATATCATACATGTAGCAACAATGTTTTCAAAACCTTACAACTACTATGGAAGAGTGTGGGTTGGGGAGGGGGTGCATTACCTGTAACACTGGCATACCTGCCAACACCCAGAGTACAAAAATCTGGAGACATCTAGAAATCTTTACAATGTCATTGTTGATAATGTCTGAATACTCTCCCAAAATCGCCTGAAGGCCTTCCAAATGTTCCTGACGTCTCTTGGTTAGAACAGCAATTTACCTACCATACTGCTATAATTGCTCCCATAAAACATTAATGTTAATTAAGTTGCTCTGTCAGTAATTCTAAAGTTTCACATGTTCTTTCAACATCTTAGAGGAAAGAGGAAGATACAGAAGACCTTCTAATTCTAGCTCGCGGCCGTATCCAGTCGTTCAGAATGTAAGGCGTCCTGTTGGTCGACCGTTGGCATCTGAGATAGTTTCAAAGGATGTTATGATACTAGAAATGGGAAGAGAGAAAATACCGACGAAAGCAGAAAAGCTTGATTTAGAGAGAAGTGGACGAATTATATCAGGCGTTGACATTGATAGAAAGTGGGATGCCAAAAAACTTCAGCAAGAGTTAGCGAAATTATTGACAGGTGAAATGGAGGGCTTGTATTTCGAAATAGTAAAGAACTCTGGTGGTACTTTGCTAAGACCGAACATCCAGGCAGGAAAAGAGATTGATTCAAAGCTGCTGCTGAAATCGATTGCTCCATCTGGTTGGATCTATTTAAGACTCCTGGAGGAACTGCCATCCATGATTGATCCCAGTGATAAACAACTAGAAGTTCCTGTGTTTGAAGTCCCTGAATCTGACATGCTTTCAAGTGATGCTAGTGGTAGAGACGACTTGTTTTGTAATATCATGGATTCGACAAAAGATTCTGATGCGAGTGTCCAATTGTCTCGACATATGTCAGACACCAATGCTGATGCCTCTAATACAAATGCAGGATCAGTGTTCAGTACAAGTAAGAGTCAGCCACCCTTGAGTTCATTTGATATCCAGTCAGTAATCAAAGGTGCTAAAGATCAGGGTTTGACTGACCCTGTAGAAGTGCTTAAATTTCTGCAAAAAGAGATTGTAACTGGCCGAGCCTTAGAAGTTACAAGCTGCGAAGAAACCATCAAGGGAGAAACAAATTACATTACTGTTGACAGGGCAAATATATTAGAAACAACAATTAGTGAACTAGAATACATTACAAATTATAGACCGACATTTCAGGTGGACTTCATGGGAGAAGAATGTGTTGATCATGGTGGGCCACGTAAGGAATGGATAAGACTAATGAATCAAGCCATTAAAGAAAAGTACTTTGACCATGGCTTGAGGCCATTATTAGCACAAAATTACTACTTTGTTGGAGTGAAGATGGCAGTTGCCATGCTTCAAAACGGGCAATTGCCTGTATTTGTAGCGGAGAGCACTCTGCAGCAAATTGTTTCTTTAGGAGAGTGTTTTGACCCTTGTGTTCGTCAAATTAGGCACGGACTAGAAGAGCTTGGAATGCTGTCAGCTCTTCAGGAACTGCCAATGTTGGTTCATCTCCTGAGACCCCAAGCACGGGGCAAGTTGAGTGTACAAATGTTACTTCACATTTTGAAGCCTAACTTTTCAGAGGAGGGTTCTAATACCCTGAAAAAGGAAAAAGAAGTTTATCAACTCTTTGTCAAGTATGTTCAAGAAGTGGCAGCTTCTAGGAGGGTGTGTGGGCAAACTACCCTTGATTTGAGTCACATACTTCAGTTTGCAACTGGTACTGCAGAGGAGCCTGTCCTTGGTTTCAGCCTTGCACCATCACTGGAGTTTATACTACCCACAGAAATCGTGAAAGTTGCAAGTCAGGAAGGACTCAATGATGAGCAGAAGAAAGGAGAGAGTGATAAGCAGCAGGAAGAACAAAGGGAAGAGCAGCACACACCTGTGGAGGGCGGCTTCCTCCCTTTAGCTCATACCTGTACCAACTTGCTCGAGCTTCCCAGGCCAACTGAGAAAGTTCCTCTGCCTCCTATGGATAGATAGATTATTTGCTCTCTATGACTTAGCATTCTCACAGTGTTACTTTGGCAAGAAGTAAATGGCCTGCAGTCTATGGCCGATGTTGCCATTTTTGACTTTAAAGTTGTAAGACTGCTAATGAGGTGCTGTTTTTCTTGACAAACATTGAGTTATGGAGGTTGAGTTCTTTTGGTCTTAATGGGTTTTTTGAAAAGTGTAGGAAGGTACAATTTTGTGGTGTCCATTTCCTAATTATTGTCTAATTAGTAGACTCTGTTGCATTGGAGAAAAGTGAACTTTGGTATGTAGCATGTTGCTGAGAAGCTTTTATTTCAATAAAGTCATTGGTTAAGGTGATAGATTAAGTTGACATTTTAATAAGATTTAATGTATCAGAATATTATTTTATGCAGATGCATGCAAGACAAGACAAAAATTTAATTGGTGGGTCAGAAAATACATAAAGCTAAGGTTCCATCAATGTTTTTCTGTATTCCAGACTGTCAAAACTCCCCATTGTCATCAATATTTTGAACTTGACAATGTTGCCAAGCAATAAATTTAAGTCAAAGAAAGCTTAATTTAGTTCTATACATCCATATATATTGATGGGTTTATACACATGCACTGTTGTGTTTCTTGTTGCCAGTTTGAGTTGTTAGGTTTGATTGACCTCAGTGCAATAATTACTCAAACTGAATGATGTTATTCATTTTATGTTGCTGTTAATAAAAGTAAAGAACTAAATTAATGCAATAAATCTGTTCAGAGTTTTCTATGACCCATACTGTTATAATTTATGGATGAAAGCAATGATCTATCAAAGTCAATTGAACAGAGCATCACCACTCTATTTTATTAAAATCTATACCAGGAAAAGCCTGTGACTAGGGATAATTAAACTTAATATTCCAATGATATATAGATCTATTCTATCTATGATTCATAGATCTATGAACGATGTCGATAGCAAAAAAAGGAGAAAGATTAACAAAGCTAGGCATTTTAATACTGGATACAACTTGATTTGAAACTCTTGTTTGTTGTCAACGAAATTCATGTTTGGCTAGTTTGCACACAAAAAACTGCATCGCCTTTGTCACGAACAGTCAGGCGTAACAATTCTTATATAACGTTTGGTCACGAAGTTTTCGTTTTGTTTGTATAGATAATATTTGAATTCAACTTGATTTTCCGGTTTTTATATTATGATCAAATTACTTGTATATATTTTCATGACACGTGTAATTTTAGAGCGGATATGTTTTTTCGATAAATCAATAAACGGATGCACAAATTTACGACTGTAGTTACAAGTTCTTAACAGCCTTTTCCAACTGCTTTCCTTTAGCAACCCTATTAGGGATAAACCTTTCTATAGGGGGCAGGCAGAAAGGCAATTACTCCCCTCCCCTCTAAAAAAAGTTGTGAACAGCAAAACATCTTGCACGTCAAAATAATGTTTCAATTTTAATGATCAAGTAAAGAAGTAAAGGGAGAAACTGGTGAATTTGTTGCCCAGAATATCTGCTCCTATGGGTGAGAAAAAAATTTATTTTAGTGGCACTGTTTGGTTCTTCCTTTTAGGCCTCAAGAGACTTCACTCAGGGTCAGAAACATGTTAATGATATCAATACATTGCAGGAAGAGATCTTTTCTGCCATTTCCATCATCTGACAGAGGATCTGGTAGCTGTGCAAGCTGTTCATCTGAAAGGCTGACTAATGGTGGTGAAATATCTACCTGGTAATCTTCATCTTCTACTGTTTGCACACCATTAGGATCTACTCCAAAGTGATCAATTTCAGCCTCACTTAATGCAGTATGTCCAGAATGTAAGTTCTCTAGCATACCCTTCTCCCACATTTGAAGTGGTGACAGGTTCCTTTCAGTTGACACTGGCCGATTATTCATTTGCCTGACAAGCTCCCTTAGAGAATTTTCTATTCTTGGAATGTAGACATGGTGTAGGCTGAAAATATGCAGATCATTAAGGACATCCAAGTTGTCTTCATCTTCCAACTGCAGAAAAATGCGGACATAGAAAACTAACACCCCTGAATAAACATCACGATGTGTTCTCTCGACCCTGGAGTTGTGGACAGACGATCCAGTGATAATGCTGCCTCTTCCTGGTCCGCAATGTTGTATCATATGAGCAGCAACAAGATAATTCTCCATACCATAGTCTGAATGCACTCGTGAGGGTAATCCCCATCTCTGCACTGCATTCTGAAATAAAGAAAGCACTGTTTCTGGTTTGTTATTGTTGCGACAAGCAGCATACAAAATTAACCTGGTCTTCCCATCAATGCAGACATGTGTTATCAGTTTATACCTGATTAATTTGTGTCCTGTATCTATATGCCATAGGCTATTGGGGGTTGGTACGTAATACTTTCTACGATGAATGGTCATTCTCCAGCGTAAGGCAGTTCCAACAGGATCAACACGTCGTAAACATTCAGTGACTCTCCATCTCTGAACGTTCAAGCCTCTACTCCTTAGTGCACCTACAAATCGTCTTCTTCCAATGTTAGGAGTTAGAATTCCTGTTGTTGCACTGCCAGTTATACTTCTGTACATTTCATCCAATTCATCGTCTGATATTTCTGAGTAGGCAGACTCACTCAAACCAAATTCTTTATGTCGCCACTGAGGGGTTGAAACACTAACCTGGAGAATGCCAGCAATTGCTTCCCAAGAAAAATAATGTGATCGTTAATGCTCCACTTGATCTTTGGTTATTTCATAGCGTTTACGACCTCGTCCTGGCTGAGCAAGATTCAGCGGAGCAGAATAAGATACCTCCAGTGCATTGTAAAAATCTGCATTGTCACGGCTTTCAATCTGACTTGACAATAAGGCGATTAACTGTGTTAATGAATGGTTCATATTCTGAACGGGGGCTTGAAGTGCAGATGAAGGGATACCAGTTACATTTGTAACACCGCCGGCTAAATCATTCATTAGAAAAGACAAGGTACCCGATGCATTCCAGTAATCGATACCTTGTTTCAACTAGAATGTCTGTCTCCAACTCTTGTTCATCAATATTAGCCAAAATATTGAGAACGCTTTTAAGATTCTGGAGAAACAGTGCAAACCCACGTTCATTTCTTTCTCGTAACACCACTCGACGTGACCTTTGTTGACGAGCCGCCATGTTGTTAGCACATGGCCAAGAACACTGCCGCAAAGACGTATGGGACAAAAACCACACAAAAAAAATTCCAAACACACACAAAATTAATTACAAAAACACACACAAATTAATTCCAAACACACACAAAAGTAATTCCAAAAACACACACAAAATTAATTCCAAACACACAAAATTAATTCCAAACACACACAAAAATAATTACAAACACACAAAATATAAGTCTTCTAAAAATATAATTAATAGGTATGGTAAAATTAATTTGGCGGTTAAACAAAATGTTTTAGAAATGCAAAATATTAATTCTATCAACGTGTAAAATTAATTCATGCACAGTTAAAAATTATATGCACCATTTTGACCAGAACGGGCCTCCATAAACACGCGTGCAGCGCCAACTTGTATGTATTGTGCAATTTGATTGGTTGATTTCTGCCCAATTACAATACTTGTTACATTTATATCAATAATGATTGCTGTTTTACATTTTCCGATCAAGAACAGTTCAAATAAGAGCGCTAAATCCACTTCTTGTGAAATTAACCCTTTGTCTACCAGCGATTTGGTTGCCTTTTTTGCAATTTTGGAGGGTAAAAGGTCAAGTCCATCTGGTCATTCTATATAAGGGTTTACTACGGAGATTTCGCTGGCCCACAACACCAAGGGCTCTATCTTTGTTGTCATGCTCGTCACGCTAGCTGTCTTTTACTTTTAAAAGATCACTGCAGTTACAATTCGTTGTGTATTTGATTTATAAGTGTGTTTTTCGAGCCATTTCCTCACCTTTTGGTGAGTTTTGACTTGTAAATAATGCAGTCAGTGCAATATTTTGTCAGCAGGACCAGGTGGCTCGACACTTATAAAAAATATATGAAATGGAAATTGGCTGAGTTTCATGCTGCCGTTATTCAAGAAACTCCCAGAATTCCTTTGGATCACAAGCGCGACCGTAACAGACCAGTGAGAGCAACTGAAATCAAATAGCGTTATCGTGGTCGCGCTAAAGAGGTGAGCAGGAAAATGTGCAACAGATTGCAAGAAGTGGAGTCGAAGTTTGGTGCCAATGTAAACTTTTAGCTTCAAGAGGGATTTTTGTGTTAAAAACTTGAAGACAAAGTTGCGTGAATTTTGGTTTTGCAAGAGAATAGACAGTCATATTAAATGAAAATTGGGAGTTTCAGTCAATTTCTGGGGTGATTAAGTCTAAAAAACTGATCATTTGGCAATAAAAATGGTTCATTTCAACCATGGTCTTGGATTTGGGAAAGTTGCAAAGTTTTCAAAGTATAGGGCCAAGAGGCCCTATTATTGGAAAGCTGGTAGACAAAGAGGTAATAAAAAAAATTTGAAAAATGCCACGATAGGTATTTCCAGGGAGATTTGATGAAAAACTTGGAGACTCCCAGGAAACCCAGGAGAGTTGGCAGGTATGCACTGGTAAAATTGAGCTTGAGTAACTTGTTAACAGTGAGTCGACTTATTAATTACTGTTCAGCATCAGAAGGAGTTCATTGACCGATGTTGGAGAACACCTTAGTCAGTCGTGCAATAATAGGGAGCTTTAGCAACGACGACGGCGACGGCAACGAGAACGTCACTTCAAAATAGAACTTCTCGTTTTTGTAACGCTTTCGCGATTATTGCAATTTGTTTAACTTGGAAAATACTGGCGAACTATTCAGGGACTAAATTGTTATGAACGCCGTTAAAGTAAGGAAAAAGAAAGAAAACTTTACAGTCACACGCTCCCGTTCAAGAAAACCTAAAATTTGGTCATTTCATGTTGTTGTTTTGCAGAGGACGGGAAAGAAATGTACCAAAATGTAAAACGCACGTGCAGAGCCATTGTTTTTGCTCATTAAGCCTATTGTTTTGTGGCGTTCTCGTTGCCGTTGCCGTCGTCGTTGCTAAAGCTCCCTAATGAAAATACCTCCAAGATTACTACCTCTGAGAATGATTTTGTAAGAAGGGTAACCAGGAAGCTTTAGATAATATTCTGTGTAACGACCCTTCCTTTACTCAATCTGTTATTGTGGGCATGAACATCTACTGATCTATCACGACATTCTGTCATTGATATGGTTCTTCATACAGTATATTAAATGGGCACCAAAGGCTACATATGGTCATGAGAGAATGCTGCTGCAACACAAGGTTGAACTACTCAATTTTTTTGTTAATGTTGTTCTATGTTTTCTATTTTTATTACTAAATTATTACCTTTTTGAATTCTTCATAAGCTGCAAACTGCACTGCAGAATAAGGAATGATCCTTAGAACATTGGTACCATTACCCTACAAGGGCATTTATTTAACATTGTTAGACAATGAAAAAGTAGACATCATTGATATACACGTGTCTACTAGGTAATGGTATTTTTTCATTGAGAAATTAAATCTTGTATTCTATACCATTTACTTGTCTATGAACCAATACAAATTAAAGATTTGTTGAATGGCTGTGTAGTATCATTCACAGAAAGATGCACAAAATATGCAAGTAGCACCATGACAGTTGGGTGACTGGTACATTTTTATACTTGCTACATGTTCATTAACCACTACAGGCCTTTATAGTACCCAAAACATTTGACAATTCAGGACTGGGTTTATTTCAAATAATTTCCACAAAAGTTCTTATAAGCTAAATCAACCTGACTGTGTCATTTAGTTCATTACTGAGAAACTGCAGGAAGTATTTGCCTTATAATACTTACAGCGCTTACCAGTCCCACGCGCCCTCCAACGATTTTTTTCCCATTTTCGAAAACCAATTTTTGGTGGACGTCAATCAAATGTTTCCATGACAATATAGTTTTCATTTCGTGTCAGTTTCACGGCCATGTTCAATCATTGTTGTGATCAGGTATAATCGCTCAGTTATTACTGACAAAGTTGTTTCCAGTTTAATTCGTTGAGATGGAGGAGACAACATGGTCTGCCTTGAATCACATAAGTAAGAACTTTATTGTGTCAAAATCGTTAGCATACAATGTACACTAATTGGGGAGACCTAGCTACAATTAGTTATCAGATAAATAAAATATGAAATATATGTACATGTGTATTTGTTGAATAAACAGTGAGTCATGCATTAAAATCAACTATGAAATATATTTACATGTACATATGTATATATTAAATAGGCAATGAATTATGCATTAACTGAAGATCAGTTGTTAGCTGTTACATTTAAAAGTGTCCAGTGATTCAGACGATCGGATAGATTTGTCAAGTTTGGACCAAATGACAGGGCCTAGATAAGTCAGGCTGTGTTTGCCATAAGCAACAGTCCGAAATCTTGGTATGACAAAATCAGAGTTTCTAATATGATACTGAGAATTAGTAGCAACAAATAAGTCAGCAATGTAAGGGGGGGCCCAGACCATATTTGACTTTATACATTATGGTTACAATAGCTTGGAGTCTTCCCGTATAAAGTGTTGGTAGTCTCGCACTTTGCAAGAGTTCCTCATACGTTGATTTATTGTCACAATAAACAGCGCATAATGCTCGTTCTTGAATTCGTTCTAGTTTTCTGGCATCAGAAGAACGACAAAAATGCCAGACAGTCTGACAGTATGTGAGATGAGGTAGTATAGCAAATTTGACAATGTGTAATTTAGCTGATGTCGGAGTAAGGTTACGTAATCTCAAAAGAACGCCTGTTTGACAAGAGGCTTTTCTACAAACATTGCTCACATGAATCGAAAATGATAGTTGATCGTCTAAAGAAAAAGAAACACTTCTTGGGAGCAAAACATTTGTGAAGGCGATTCGATTGCACATAAACACTGGAGCCGTAAGCGATCTCCCAACGAGAATAACAGGTAACTGAAAATGTTGGTCTCAGAAAATGAGTCGAGTTGTGTGGAAATTGACTTTTTATCAGCTTTTTACAGATGTAGATTATATTAGCAGCAGAAATTCATGTCATTCGTTATGCTATAACTAATTAAAAGATAATCCAGAGCTCTATCATGAGAAGTTGCAAGCGTGGTTGGAGTACGAGAGAGGTGAGGCACATGCAATGCAAACCCTCAGCAGAACTATACGTCATGACAAATGGGATTGACAGTAAAAAAGGCACTGAAAGCCGCAAGAGATTAGCAGTCAAATTTTTGTAGTTCATCCTGTAATAAAGGTTATTATTTAGTTCTCATGCTGTTGTGGTTGTACACTGTTTGTAAATTTGTAGCCTCAAATCAATGCCGTGACCAAGATGAACGAAAACGCACAGAATTCAGATGATTTACTTATCAGTTTCAACCAGAACAGTTTCTGTTTATCAAGGAGTCAAGTAAAGATGAAAGAGCAACTTAGATACTCTGCAAATAGTTTGTTTAAAAGAAACCCCGTTACTGTCATGGATATATTTGATTGACGTCCACCAAAACTTAGTTTTCGAAAAAGGAAAAAGCCGTTGGAGGGTGTGTGACTGGTAACTGCTGTGACTAGCAAATAACATGTTTCTCCAATGGAAATTTACATTTGCTTGACATTTTCAACACCATTTTCTCTGCACATGCAGCCTCTTTTAGCTTTGTCAGAGTTAGTAGTAGAACACCTTTCCTTGTCCTTATATTTTTCACTCCGACTATGGCTCAGTAAAAAAAAAACTGGTGGCAAGATGAAGATAAGAAAATGAAAAATATTGTTATTCCAAAAGTGGGCTATTATCAGTTATTAATATTAGGTATTTACCTTGAAATAGCCTCTCAATCCCTCTTCTTTGCCTATTGTGATCAAAGTTGCAGCAACACCTGAAAATTTGGGATTCTTTACTTGGATCTACAAAAAGGAAACTAACTTTCAGATCACAAACATACTGGTAGGAAATAGATTTTACTGTACTTATTACAAATGGAATGCCAGTTTTCTCTGCGCATACACTATAGGTATTACTGACAACTACAAAGAACAGTAATAGGGTACCACCCACCATGGGGCGGGCAGTGAAGAAGGCTCACCAATCATGACTGTCTTAGCCTGTGAGCAATGGGTTCTCTACTGGATGCTACACTATGATAGGGAGAGAAACCGTTGTGAGCAACTATTTGTTTCTTTAATAACTGCTGCTGCTTTGAAGTGAGCCTGCTGAGTAGCAATCAACCTGGCATCTGCGGCAAAAGAGTCGTCTAATGATGAAGCATTGAGTACCATTTGCCAGGGTTTGAAATCCCCAGGGATACCTAAGCTAACACTAGCCTGTGTAGCTGGCAGTATTGTAGGCGCACAGAGCAGGCGATGGAGCTGTTGACAGTGAGTGGTGAAGCTGCAAGAAATATCACCTGCCAGAGAACCAGGGTTTTTTGAATGGCTGCCCACTTTTATCACCTCAACTGAAAGAATAGTAATGTTAATAACAGGCCTGCACAGACTCCCCTTGGAGATTACGATGCTCTTTAGTCTTGATTCAAATTATTTTCCCTCCAACAAGCATATCTTTGAGAGCTTTAACTCTCTTATATGATATATATCAGAGACTTTGTGTAGATGTTTTTCAGGAATGGCTGATTTTTTATTAAAGCCCAGTATTTCATATACTTGTTAAGGTCACACTATTTGGAATATGTTGTCATGCATAAGTGTAAAGTTTAACTGATATTATTTAGTGTCTCAGCGGGACAGATGGTTTTTATTCTTTGCAAATCTCTTCAACAGCTGTTTAAAGTCAACATAGCTGTGGTGAATTGTAGGGAAAGGTAGAGTACATTGTCTATTCTGTTCCCGACAAAATAATTGATTGGTGATGGAAACTACCATTATTTGTCAAATGGTTTGTCATATGCAAAGCAAAGTCTCCCTTAGGAAGTATGTGAGGGATCATCTAACATTTGATTGACATGTTTACACTGTACCTCTCTTGACCAATCCGTTTTTCCCACACACTGGTGTGCAAACTATTAAAAAAACCCAGGGTTTTTGGGCAGGCAGTTTTTCAAATGCCTTGTCCCCATTCTCCTAGTGGCTGCACCTCACTTTTAGCAGCTGTTTACTCCACGCACTTACCATACTGCCAGCTACGCAGGCTAAGCTAACACAGGAGCAATGAAAATAGTATTGGATGATATATGAAATGAATGATATTGTTGTTTGGAGCATTGCATTTAAGGAGCTCAAGGTGTAAAAGCTTTCATTAGAATTTAGAAAAGACAATACATGTATTTTATCGTTCTTTTATGGGCATTTATGGAAAGAAAGGAGACACGCTTAGGAGAGCCCACTGGTGTTGACTTGTTTAGCTGGGTCCACCTGAACCTGAATGTGGCATGTGTTACAATTTCGACAAAAGGAAGTGGTGTCATATGACATAAGCATCACATGGTTGCGTATGCTCAAGAAAGCCAACGATTGCTCACAGTATTTTCTCTCTCTTTCACAGGGTAGCATCTGGTGGAGAAATCACTGCTCACAAGGTATAACTCTGTGATGTGTAAGAAAAAAATGTGCATATATGCCTACATTATGGCAGTGATCTTGAAATTAAAATGTCGCTTTTGCGGAAAAAGAGACAACAACTGATGTGGAAGAACAGTGAACTGTCACAAGCACATACTTTTCTTCTTGTACATGATTTTGTGTCACTGCCAAATACAATACCTTTTCCATTCTGTTAATCACTGTCAAGATCTTTTTAAATCACTGTCAGATGTTATACCTATAAGACCACCTACAATATATATATATATATATATATATATATATATATATATATATATATAATATATATATAATACCTATAAGACCACTCTTCAGCCAATTTTCATTCTACAAAAAAAGCAATGCGGATAATTACTTTCTCCAGATTCGATGAGCACTCTAGTCCTTTGTTCAAATCTCTTGAAATTATAAAATTTTTGGACCTAGTAACTTTTTATTTAGCCATCTTTATGTACAAATATCATAATCAACTATTACCACCTGTCTTTATTTCTTTTTTCACTAAAATAACACAGATTCATAACTATACTACAAGGCTTGCTGCAAAACAGTCTTATTATCTCTCAAAAGCAAGAACAAATTATGGAATATTCAATATTAGATTTCAAGGTCCATCAGTATGGAACTCCATTGACAAAGATATTAAATCATCTCCATTGTCTTTATTTAAAAAGAAAATGAAACAGCACTTTATCAAAGATTACTAGACATCTGTACATCGATCTTGTAATTTTAAGATAAGAAATAATACTGTTTTGCAATATAAGAATTGTAGTCATTTTAATATACTGGTAGTTTACGTAACTCTGCTTATTTCATGATTGACACATTTTCTTTTGTTATTCAACAACCTTTATTTAACTTACAACCCTGTTGAATATTAACAAACTGAAAGTCCGGGGAGGGCTTGATAATTTAGCAGGGAAGAGCGGGGCTGATGAATTGAATTTGATTGCAAATGAGGGATTTATCTGTATAAATCCCTCGTTTCAGGGATTTATACAAATTAATTCCTGAAGGGAAGGATTTATTAGAATTTCTACAAATTAATCCCTCATTAATTATTTACTTTCCAATTACTCGATTGAACCTTGCACTTCCTGAGAAAATCAAATTCTTCCTCTTGACAAATTTTTGACAATAATGTCATCTGCAAATGTATTTCACTACAAGCAATACAGAGTGAAAATACATGTTTCTTTACAATTAAGTTTCCTGTCTTTCGAGATTACAAAAGGACACTGATTAAATTTCAGGAATTCCAGTTCCATCACAGCCCTTAGAAAATTTACAAGTTGTTTCGTCTTGTAGCTCGACTTCACGCTTTAATGGCGCCTTTTCACTACCAATTAAATCAGAAAGTGACACGGCTTCACTATTATCGAATGCCTTTGAAAACTCAATCTTAGTTGAAGTTTCCGGGCGTTGATATTTTTGCAAAGACCTAACATCTCTATGCCTGGTACGCTGCACAACAAACTTAAGATGGCCAATTCTACCACGCAAGAATTTGGTGAGGCAGGCTCATCGCTAGCTACTAGGCCGTCTAAAATAGAATCAATACAAAATTGTGTTGTAACAGTTTCTTCCGAAAAACTATTTTGAGTAAGAAAAAGCTCCTCGTCGCTATACATGCCGTCCATAATGACAGCACAAAAACAGAGAAATCAGTTGTTGGAAAACATTCGTACATATGTACCGAAAAACTAGTAAACAAGAACCAAACAAAATATCAAACAATGGAACACAAAAACAAAGAAACAAAGAAAGTGCAATGCTAAGTCTCTTGTGGATTCGCCAAAATAACAAAGTACAAAAAGGTCTAGCACTTGCCACGGAGGAATTCGCAACAAGTTTTCACAGTCCTGTGAGAAACGCACACATCAGGTTGCTTTCATTGTATCTGCTTTGATCCAACGAAGGTGTGTACTAATTAGCCGGTGTTTGGCTCCTTGAACAAAGGATCGTTATATAAAGATCCCTCATGAATAATATCATGAAATAAGTCAGATAAATACATGTACCTCGAACGTCGGCATTAATCCGTAATACCTCCGTTCTCGGTATTTATCTCTTACTTATCTCTATTTTTGTGTGTATTTATGTCTGTTTGTTCTTGTGTCTCTGACCTAAACATTTAATCATCTTTTCTTTTCACTGACTGCCTGGCATTTTTAACTTTTAGGTTATTTCGGGCAGCCAGCACCCCTGTCATCTGCCATATTATTATTATTATTTGTTTTTATCTTGTAGTAATTATGGTGTGAAATAAAGTATTGTTGTTGTTGTTATCACTATGATCACTGTCATTGCTATTACTACATTTTGATATTTATGTCATTGTCAGAACTAAGAACAAACTCTATCAGCCGCATAGTATGGAATTCAAACCTGGAGCATACTGGAGGAAGCAAGTGCTCTTTCATCTGCTGACTGAGATTGGCTTTCTCAGCAGGTGAAACACATAAACCTGACACTCTACCTGCCTGTCACTCTACGTCTCTTATTTAAACTATTTAGCATGCAATATTGTAAATGCAATGTAACGAACCTTTGTAATTTCACACGCATTATAAATTCAATGGCAATTTCAAAAACTGTACACTGATGACGGATGCACCATCGAAACATGTCTGGAAAATTAAAGAAAGTTACATGTATATTGTTTTTATGACTATCAATACTCTTGCTGCTCAGCAGACCATTTCATCATATCGAGTAGGAAATCTACTTGTGAACCTGGTTATACAGTTAATCCAGTTTTTAAAAGTGTTACATTAACTTCAAGTTGGACCACTACTAAATTGATCTCTCCTCAGTTAGGACTGTCTTTTCCTGTTGCAGTGGCTGATTGTTACAGACATCTCACATCCCCAAAATGTTGACATTACAGGTGAGAATGTCACACAACTCGGCCCCAGACAATTAGCCCCAGACTAATCAACCCTGATCTTTAGACTGCTAGTCCCCAATATGAAAACACCCATGTTACAATGGACAAGTTTTTGTCCTCAGAAAGTAACAATTTCTTGAAAGAAGAAAGTTCTGTTCTATAAAGAATATACGAGACCAAAACTTATTAAAGAGTCTGTGTGTTCTAGCGCCTACTGGTGCTAACCGGGAACACAGTTTAAAAGTGACTAACGACTTAAGACATACAGAACATGGAACACTAAAAAGGCTAGCAGAGAAAAAATAAATAACTACATAAATATAACTATATAAAAGGTTTAGTCAACCCAAGCATAACCAGCATTCACTTCCACATCCTTCTACAGTTGATGTCATATCCTTTTCCATATCCTCTTAAAAGCTGCCAGGGTTCCCAAATTTCTTTCCTCCTCGCTTAATTTCGACCACAACTGTGGCCCAAGAAATGTGAACATTAATTTTTGTAAACCAAAAATCCAGCCCCAAAATTTGAAATATCTGTGATGAAACAGCTCTTACTGTTTCTGTTTTATAGTTTGAAGCATTCTGCTGTAAAGGAAGATCCAAAACAAACACAAGAAATATGGTGGCTATATAATTATGTTCACATGAATTACTGGTAAGTCTGCGGTCAAAGTCACAACAACAACAACAACTTTATTGCACATGAAAAAGTTTACAAGTAATAAATTTAAGTAAACTAAAAAGGAAAAAGGAAACATGAACTGATAGCTGCTGCCAGAGGTGCTTTTACAGGATGACGTACGATTTCACCCTAGAAAAGTATTGTAAACCGCCATGAAACTATGTGATACACTGTATGTGCGGTATATAAATCCATTACCATTCCCAACTAAAACGGACAAAGATATGTGTATATTGCGCTTTCCAGTTTATCACAAGTAGACTAGAATATAAAAGTAACAGAGTTTCATCTTTATATCTTTTTATTGTCTCTTTATTGGTGGTTAGTTGTCTAAAGATCGGGGGTGAGTAGTCTGGGGCTAATTAGGGAACTTAAGCACCAGCGTTTTTGAGCAACAGACATCAACCGGAAGTGAGGGGTTTTCTCTTTTTACTCGCCTTGGCACTACCACATTTGTATTACTAAGTGTCTTTTAACTCTTACAGAGATGATTTACTTGAAAATTTGTGCGCAACCACTGCTCATGAATGAGAAACGTCCACGTCCGGTTGAAGTATGTCGCTCAAAAACGCTTTTGCTTAAGTTCCCTATTGTGTGGGGGTGAGTTGTCCAGATACCACAGGTGTTACAACTTGCTATTCCCCAAACCAGTAATAGTTTTAGTTGAGTAGCTTCAGAGTTAATTCATAGCTGTTTTTAATTTTATTGGATAATTTTGTATTCTAGTGAGTACAAAAATCGAACACAATCAAAATATCACACTACCAGTTGAACCCAATCGTTCGATTCAGTTCGACTGGGCTCCATAAAGTTTGACGGGGATTACCCAAAGGTTTGATATAATAGGTCATG
This sequence comes from Pachyseris speciosa, assembly GCA_016490735.1. NCBI lineage: Eukaryota > Metazoa > Cnidaria > Anthozoa > Scleractinia > Pachyseridae > Pachyseris > Pachyseris speciosa. The sequence goes on along the minus strand of JAEMWC010000085.1, from coordinate 1,528,701 downwards.
TGATATCTTTGTGATATGCCATATTGTGAGATCTTAATAAAATAAAATTACTTCTGTTTTACAGTTACCTGTAAGAGTATCTTGACTCTTTCCAATGGTGAAACACACGTTCTGGAGACAGCCCCTGCTACCCCTCCAGCGATAACGTGTTTGACTTGTTTGCTGCCAGGAAAGACGACAGCTTTGCTTGTTCTTGTCCTCGTGCGATCTTCTCCCAGCTGCTGAGTCGTAGGAGAGCCATGAATTTGCTTCTCACCTGCCCGGGCTGAATCCTTTAGAGTCATATTTAGCTACTTCAAATGGCATTTTCAATTCTAGGAACTAAACTTGACGAAAAAGTTCTCTGCCGGCCATTATCACCATGTCTTATGAAAGATGCGAAAAAGAAGCATACATTACAACTCGCTTACATGAAGTGAATACCAAAAGCTCCTTACTTGGACTGTGGACCAATCAGCATCCTCGCTAGTTGGGTATCCCATAATCCAGTGGTAGCGTTTCATCGCTGCCATTGCCATGGAGGAATTGTTTTGGCGGCACAAATTTCCCGAAGATTGATGTTTAGAGATCTGCTTGAGTCATGCCAGGTATTGTACATTAAAGTTGTAAAATTGCAGCAGTTGTTATTTCAGCTGTGAATTCAGCAGTTTCTCGAAGTCAAATAAGCTGAAAGTTATTTTTTTGTATTGAATTGATGTTCGATCAGCCTGATAAACTTTCTTTTAGGTTACTTGAAAAGCACCGACTGCTAGGATGCTAGTCACTGTAAAGATTTTTGCATTTTGATTTCATATTCATTAGCTGCCACTAAGAAGCAGGAAAAGAAAGGAGGAAAAGCTGACACTGGTAATGATATAGAATGCGCATGTTTTGGTGGTTGTTTGGTGGTGTGCAGATGAATTGTTTTATTCTTCTACACAGCAAACATTGCCTTAAAAACATGGCGCAAGTAACTTTTTAGAACATCTATGATTGTTACTATTTATTTTTATTATAGCCATTATTTGGGTAAACCTTGAAAGATATGTTATTTTTTTAAAGGTACTAGGACACGGTTGATGATGATGATGATGATAATTAATAATAAATAATAATAGTAATAAGCACAGGAATTGGGTTATTTTGGAGGTGTATTTAATAGATGTACAGTATATGCTTATTAGCTCACTGTTTTTAGTCTGCAGATGTTACTTGCATTAATACTTTGTACACTTAACCTGCAACAATTGTACATCAGGCCCCAGTTGTTCAAAGAGCAGATAATTCTATCCAGCAGCAAAGTCACTATCCAGAGGGTAAAATGTATCAGTTGCAGTACAGTTTATCCACTAGCTTCTTATCCATTGGCAGGGATGTCATTAAGGGCCTGGGGCCAGGTATTTCCCCTGGAAATTCTGAGTTAGATCCCCAGTTACTATGATATAAAAACAGCTTGTGAACTATACCACATCAGTTGGAATCTCCAGCTACTTTTTGCACATCCCACCTTAACTTTGAAACTTTGTGACAGCCCTGTATTGGATAGAGTATTTTCTATTCTTTGAACAACTGGGGCCAGGATTTTATCAATAGCATTTGTTTAATTCATCCTGGAATTGTGTTTCTTTCAGGTATACAGTGTACAACAAAATAATTTATTGTTTAACCCTTTGACTCCTACACCGGCCAAAACTGGCCGTGCAGAGCCATGTCCCTTGTACCACTTGTGACATCATCAGTTTTAACGCTCGCAGACAATGTTACCATGTAACATGTGTAGTGAGAAGAGATCTTTCAAAGCACACCCAAATGAGCACAATTCCATCAAACAGGCCAGTGAAAACACAAAAAGACCAAGTGACGTTGACCCGAAAATCTGAGTGAAAATCTTGTTCCACTACCCACCTGCACTTCCTTCCATCTAATCCTTTGATCCTAAAAGTTTTCCTCAAATCTTTTCCCACCAAAAGGAAGCCCAGAAAATGCCCAGCAAGAGCGAAAGAAAGTGAGGCAAGAAAAGCAAAAGAAAAGGGGAGGAGAGGAAGCGAAAGGTAGAAGGCGAGGGGGTGATGAAACTTTTCAACCCAAAAAATTTCTCGAAATTTTGCTTTCTGTGCATGCCCGAACTTTGAAAGCTCAAATTAAGCACCAGGAACAGAAGGACGCTGGGAGCTCTACCAGGAAACAGAGTTTTAGGCAGTTTTGGTTCTTTTCGGCTAGATTCTGACCAGAAAACGGGTCGACAAGCCTTAAAAGGTGTTTTTTTGGCAAAATGTTCAGGAGCCAAAGGGTTAAATATAATGCATGATAATTGACATTTTGTCACCATTACAGGTCCAGTAGTACTCAATGGTGTTTATATTTTTCCAAATGGAGACAGATATGGTAAATATACAGTTGTATTTGGAGCAACAGTCTCTTGGCAAATGTACTTACAGATGTTATAGTTTGATAGTTTGAGTTTCTGCTAATTACTTTAATCTGTGAAAACCTCAGTGCTATCTCAGTGTTCTCATAATTTGAAGGGCTTATTGCAGAAAGGGCCTTAAAATCCAAATTTCTCTAAATTTGTTGTACTTTGGCTTACAGACTGTTTATCACCTTGAAAATGTATGTCCATTCTTATTTTTTGGCCTTAAGGTTACAATTTAATGAATTAGCAAATGTCTTTTTGCAAGAGCTCAAGGAGTAAACTAGAATAATCTGGTACTTCAATGATTGATTTCTTTTGTTTGAGTTGTCAAAAGAAATCATTCATGTGTCATTTCAGTTGGTTCAATATGAATATTACATTGTTCAATGTTAAAGTTCGATTTTGAAAAACATTTTAAGACGAACGAAAAAAAAAAACGTTACATAACAGTTCAACAACCTCATGTCATCATTGTTGAATGTAAAGAAATCTGTATATATATAGCTTGCACAGAAGAGGATGGTCTTCCAATAAAAAGCACTTTATTTTAAACCCAACGCATTTTGGCTTCTGCCTTCATCATGGGTTTCTGCTGTGTGTTTGATTAATTACACTGATTAGTGCTATTTACAGTGACACAGTAAATAGTGCAATTTGTAATTGTGCATCAATTAGTTGCTAACATCACATAAGAATAGTTTTCCATAAAGCACGTAAATTGTAGGCCTTGAGTGGAGCGCCCTTTATAACTTATGTTTTAAAACATTATTACAGTACAGAATACTTTATAAAGGTTTTTTTTTTACATTTGCCAAACTCCAGCCTATTCTTTTATTCAGTCCATTAGGCTGCAAAGTATTTAGTCTTCATTGCCAGAATATTTCCCGTGTTCGAAGTACTTCCCTTTTCTTTTCCATGACCATTTCATCTCGTTTTATTTGTTCAATGATCGTAATTGTTACGTCATCATCAAAGTTATGAGTTCTAGTGTTCTGAAGAAAATGCTCGGTGAGTTCACAGCTACTGACTGCTCTTTTAATGTGGTTCCTGTGATTGTTAAGACGGATGTTAAAGGGTGTCTCACTCTTTCCAACATACTGTAACTTGCAAATGTTGCATTCAATGATATAAATACCAAGAAGATTGACAATCCACTGAGTGGAGTATATCGAAGACCTTGCAATTTTTGATCCCTGTAAAGGTTGATGCCTTATTTGTGTGAGTACACCAGCTACATCTTGGTTTGTTGCAAGGACCATAACCGCTTGTTTTGCTGGAGTAATTATCAGGTGTTTTTCTTTTCAAGTTGGTACTCACAAGTGTTGATCTCAGAGACTTTTGGGGCGTCTATATGCAATCAAAGGTCGTTCACGAAAAATATGGGCTAATCTTTCTTTCAATTGAAGAAAGTGCCAGTGTTTGTTTGCTACTCCAGAAATGAACATGGTGTGGGGGTTGTATGTTTACCTTGCACGTAAACACTCTTCCTGTGTTAGCAAGATTACTTTTCTCATTTCTGTCAAGACCCTTTTTCTCTTATAGCCGCACACCAGGAAAAAATTGGAATATTCCATTATACTTTGCTCAAGTATGTCTGTTGATGAGCAAATCCTCCTAAGCCTTAAGGCCTGGCTGTAAGGGATGCTGTATTTCAAATGGGGTGGGTGTGATGAAGTCCAGTGTAGATATGGGTGAGTATCGGTGGGTTTGTGGTAGAGTCGTCCATACTGATGCGACCACTTGCATCATTAATGATTGTGGTGTCCAGAAAGTTCAATGAATCACTGGAGATTTTGTGTGTGAATTTGATTGATGGTATGACACTATTTAGATAACCTATGAAGGTGGTTAAAGAGTCCATGGTACCTTTCCAAATAAGAAATGTGTCGTCGTTGAAACGTACCGAGTCAATAGTATATCTAGACCAATAGGTTTGGTAGACAAATTTGTCTTCTAGTCAGTCCAATTATGTATACATTTGCAAAGTTTGGAGCAGCTCTAGTACTTATTGCTGTACCCTTTAACTTGTATAAAATTCTCGCCATTAAATGTGAAATTGTTCAATTTGAGTACTGTCTCAAGGAGGCACATTAATCTTTTCGCCGAAGGTTGGCTTTGTGACATTTTTTCAAGTTCCTCCTCCACTATCGTCAGTCCATTGATTGTCTTTGTCTATGTTTGTGTATAGACTGGAGACGTCCAATGTACCGGTAACTAAAATACAACTTCCGGGTACTTTACCTAAGTTTTCAATCTTATGATAAAGTCTGTGGTGTCGTTTATGTGTGACGGTAGATTTTCTGCCAATGGGCTGAGAAATTCGTCCACATAAGCTGATAATTTTTCAGTATGGCTGTTAACTGAAGAGACGACTGGCCATCCCAGGTTGTTGGGTTTGTGGATTTTAGGGAGCATAAAAAAATCGGGGTTCTTGAATTTGTTGGTCTTAGAAGCTGACCTGTTCGTGTGTCAAGATCCCTGTTGTTTATCAATTTGTTGATACACTGATTAATCAACTGTTCATGATCAGAAGTGAGATCTTTTTCTACTTTTTTGTAATGGTCCTCATTGTTGAGTTGACACATTGCTTCAGAAATATAATCATTTGTATTGAGAATCACTGTAGCTCACCCTTTGTCTGCTGGTTTAATGATTGTCTCTATTGTTACTTAGTTCAGGCTGCTCTCTCGCGTTTGTTTAGATTGTCCCGTACAAATTGGTAGCCTTGTAGTATTTCTTTCTTGATGTCTTGTTTTAAGTTCTCTACATAGGAATTTAAGTATGGTTCTCTTGAAGGTTTACTATGACATTCCTTGCAATCCCCTTGGTTTAGCTTCTCAAGACTGTGTAGAAGAGGAGGAGGATGAGGTAGTTGAAACCTTGTGTAACATTTGTGTTGTTAATTTAATTTGTTTTTAAAATAGGTTAAAGTCATTTGTTAATTAAGTGTAGTCCAAAATTTTAAGGTGGTAAACAGTCTAGCTCTGTAGGTCAAAGGAAAGAGAACTTTATGGCACAGCTTAATGACAGCTTGCAAACAGGCAAATGAGATTAGACTGGCAATGGCAATGGCAGCCAATTGAGTTCACTTATTTGGCACCATTGACAAGATCCTCCTATACCTTGGGCTAAAGTGCCGGTATTGTTCTTCAGATGGTGAATACATCCAAGTGGAAGAGGGGTTACAACGTCAAGGTTATGGAGTCCATACAACTTCTGATGGACTTAGTTACCATGGTCACTGGAATGGAGACAAGATGAATGGCCAAGGTAAATGTAATATTGCAGATGATGCAATGACATTAAGGCCTTACGAGTCATTTAACTTCAAGAGGATGAGTCGGTCAGTGTTTAAAATCTTAAATTCTATTCATTTCTAGGAAAACTTTTACATCCATCAGGAGCTTTATACGAGGTAAGACATGCATGCAATTACAACTCAGTATTGGTTAAAACACACTCTAGTAACTATGGTTAAAAGGAATATGTCAAAGCAAATGACCAAAATTTAGGTAACCAATACTTCCATTCCCCCTGCTTCCCATTGCTTCATCATTAGATAAATACATTCTCCTCATGATTTTTAGCACTTTCACTTCTAAGTTCCCTTAAAAAACTCATTAATAATTCATGAAGGAAATACAAAAGAAATGAATTCTTACTATAAATCTACTAGTGGTTCAAAACAAAACAAGTAGTAGTAAATGATCTAAATCCCCTTTGCAGGCACTTCAAACAGTGCAAGACAACTGTACTCACTACCTATTACAGAATAGATAGCGAGTAGCACGGCCAAATAGAGAACATCAATTGTGATAGAAATTAGTAGATTTATACTAAAGTAGTTTTGAGATAATAACAAAATAATGTAACTCTTGATGACAAATAAATTACTCATTTTTTGCTATTTTCATATTAGATGAATGAGAATAGCAAAAAGGCAATAATAAAATACAATGTAATAAATACAATCGGTATACTCACAAATCCATTAGTTTTATTGTGATTACCCTGGAGACAAGACCGCCTTTTGCCACTGACATTTGGTACAGTGAAAGCAGGCGAAAGACATGTCAAGTGCGTCTGATGCAAGCACGGCGAATTTTTGACTGTAGTGCAACTGATTTATTTACATGTAGCCTTTAAAGGCATTTTATGTTAGTGAAGGCTAAAAGATTGCCATTGCATTTGGGAAGAAACCAAAGTATTCAATTCAGCAAGGCACTACCTTTCTTTGAAGGGAGTCTGGTACTGAATGTATTCAAGTTCCCTTGCAACGTCGCATCACTGATATTGTTACAACTTTACTTCTTGCGGATTTAGAACGACTGTTACCGTATTTATTTTTTTTTTGGACATGAGGTACACTTTTGTACTTACATTCAATTTGTCATTTAAAGCGATATCTTGGAGGTTTCTTGAACGTTCTAGCCAACCAAAAGAACCTCTTTTGCTGTGTAATATTACAGGTGTAATGCTTTTTAGTGTAAGATTAAAGTAAGCTTGCTTTTGTTTGGAATCATTTTTACACGGGTCGGCATAGATTAACAGTCAATATTACTGTGATTAGTAGTATATGTGCCTATTGATTGCAAGAAGAAGTGTAACTGGGATGAGGAATGATTAAATGTGTTTCTTTGGGCTGTGTTTGTTAGTAGCGAGGGGGGTATTTCGTTTCGCATTTCTAGTGATATCTAGGGCTGTGCAACTGGGGGAGGCAAGGCTAGGTTTCCGAATACCTGTCCACTTCATATACATGCCTTGGAATAACAACAGTGTCCATTGTAATATGCCTTGTTCTTCAAAAGACTCAGACATCCGATAATGTAGAAAAAATGGGAGGAAAAACCCTGAAAATTCATGCTTGATGGGTAATTTGGGGAGATATAACAATAACAAAATGTTTGTGTTTTAATGGGGTTAGATGCAATTTAACCTAGTTAACGTCTAGGAGCAAGTCTTTGCTCAGTTTATTGGCATGGCGTTTGCGTTTGCTGTTAGCCTTTCTGGCTTATGTCTGATGTCTTCAGGCAGTCCAGTGGTCAGCGGGGGTCCTGTTATTTTATGCGTGCACCTTTTCCATGCGCTGGCAGTTTTTACTTGCTCTGCGTACGGGGCGTTACAGCTCGTGTGTTTTCGAGTATTTCCCCTCCCTTCCCTCCCTTTAGTTTTCTTCTTCTTCTTCTTACTCTTATTCTTATTATTTATTTATTTACTTGTTTTTTCTTCCACTGAACTCCTAGTTCAGTGTGACGGGTGCTTGGTTTGGGGCCTGGTGTGGCGGGCGGGGCTCGTGGCTGGGTTGCGGGTACGGCAGGCTTATGGGGTGTTCTACCGACCTGGGTTTGGGTCGGCGGTACCAGCCCCCAGGCCCCTGAGCACCCAACCACCAGTTGCGACGCAGACGTTAATGGGGTCTTAACTGTACTATCCTTGATATCGGGTATACAATGTGACCTCTATGAAGCAGCTACCCTTGGGACTTTGAAATCTGGCTGCTTTATAGAGGTTGGTTGTTTAATACCATACCGGCAGCAGATAGCAAACTACTTGTTGAAAAGCATTGCAGGTCTTGTTGAACCATTATCACTTATTCTTATTGCTGTCTTCTCGTCACTATTTTGGTTGAAAAGATGATTTGCTGGCTGCTTAATTGATGTAAAAAAGCAAAAAGTTATAACCTTCAACAACAAAAAGGTAGTTGCAGTTGTTAACTGAGGTGCCGATTCAATAGAGGTATAGAAAACAGCGCTTTAGTGACAAATAATTCAGCATTTTTAGAAAGTGCTTTTTTAATGGAGGGTGGTTGCTTAATGGGTGTGGCTTAATGTGGCGAAATATGGGCGTATAACCAGGCACATGAATCAAGATAGATTTTTATTTTATATATTAAATTTGTGTGAATTATGAAATAAGAAAATGGGAAAAACAGTAGGCATGATCATGATGAAATGGTTCAATATTTACTTTCTTTTGTTCTTGTGTTTGTTAGTGTCTGATAATGAGTAGAAAACAATGGAAAGTAGAAATGGAACCAAACAGTTGTGAGTGATATAAAGCTGTAATGGTTTTGAAGGGTTTGTTACAATGCTTTTCAATTGAGCATCGAAAGTAAAATGGGTTTACTTTGGTTTTGCATTGTTTACATAACAAAGGAAAAATAGAAATTGAACCAAACAATTTTAAGTGATTTGCTGGTAAGCCGTTTTTGTTTTGAAGAGTGGTTTTCATTTGAGCATAGAAAGTAAATTGGGTTTGTTAAATGGTTTTGCATTGCTTGTCTGTGATTGGCCATTAAAACCACCACCATTGTTTGAACAGATGAGAAGCAAGTGTGAACTTGCACTATATAAGGGCCAGGAAAATAGAAATTTTTGTCACAGCCTGATTTTGATTTAGGTAAAGATTTTTTTTAATTTTTAATCCTAGGACACAACGATATTGAGAATTACCATGTTAAAATCAAATAGATAGATAGGTATAACTTTATTTAACGAGGGTAAAGACATTGATTACTGGTCACCCAGTAGTTTTCATAATGGCCCTCCTACAATTAAAGTAATAAAACGTATCGATTAATTAATTAACTACCTATATAATCTACCAACTAAATTTACATAATGAACTACTAGTAATATAATATTGATTAATTGACTTCTAATGAAACTAAAAGGTTTTACAAATCTTAAAATGATCAAGAAAGGAATTCCTACTACGGTAAAGTTTAAATAAGTAATTTTTAAAATTGATCTATTGCATGTCTTTTTAAATATCAAAATTGTTTGTAAAATTCCTGTTGTATGTGTGGCTTGACTTCTGTTACATTTTGGGTATTGCAAAGACGCTAGTGTTGAGAATGGTTTCAACTTAATACTTTAGTATTGTCTTGTTTATAGGAGATTGTTGTACTCTTCACTTATAGATCGAGGCTGGTATATAGGTAGCTTTGCCAGCATTGCATCTGTTAATTGGGTTTGTCGCGTAGTAATTGCTTACAAATTGTCTCCTTAACCCTTTCACCACACCAAGCAGACCAAGAGGGATTTTACTCTGGCTAAGGCCAGACGATTGTACTTGTGGAAAGGACGCCTCTTGGCGGTGAAAGGGTTAAACGGCATTACAATCCTGATGAATTGGTTCAAATTTCGGATAATGCAAAGGCGCTAGGTGTTCATAATGCTTTCAACTTCAACATATGGTATTTATCTTATCTAAGATCGTTGTAACCTGTCGCTTATAGAAGGAGGCGTTTTTTGTTATCCCTTTTTAATTATTACCACCGCCAGTGTTGTCAATAGAAGCAATTAGCCAGCGTATTTCTGCCGTCTGTTGGACCACATTTGACCCCTACCGGCTGACGATTTAAGGACTTTTTTTGTAGCTAATATCCGTTTCTTAGATGTAACAAATATAAATATCTCTTGTTACCTCTCATGTAGATTAACTTAAGAATGATCCTTCATTCTAAACATGAGAAAGAACTGCGAAAAATCGCAAGTAACGCAAAAAATCATCACCCTTGCGATTTTACGCAATTTTCACAAAAATTGCAGTTTTCACGCAACTGGGTTCCGTCTTATCATTAACATGACAAAGAACTGCAAAAAATCGCAAGTAATGCGAAAAATCGTCACCCTTGCGATTTTTCGCAATTTTCGCAAAAATCGCAGTTTTCACGGAACTGGCTTACGACTTATCATTAACATGACAGAGAACTGCGAAAAATCGCAAGTAACTCGAAAAATCATCAACCTTGCGATTTTTCGCAATTTTCGCAAAACTCGCAGTTTCCATGGAACTGGCTTACAACTAATCATTAACATGACAAACAGCGGAAAATCGCAAGTAATGCAAAAATCGTCAACCTTGCGAATTTTCGCAAGGACACAAAAAATTGGTCAACCTTGCAAATTCGCAAGGACACGAAAAATTGTAAATTTTGCAGCTGCATGCAAACCTGGACATAAGTGAATTTTACATCCGATTTTCTAGGCCAAATTAAATAACCCAAAACCTTAAAATTTGTATTGTTTTGTACTGTTTAATAAATTCACAATTCATGTTTTATCAAGACCTAAAACACTCGGCTGGGCCTCATGTTTAAACTTGATGAAACACTCCTGCTCATTTATTGAACAGTACAAAATTTATTCTCCCTGTTTCTGCTACTTGTCTCATTTTTAATCTTAAGAACGTAAGGTAATAAAACTGTTGTGTAAATATCTACTTTAAAAGTCAGCTAAGTTTGTGTATTATTGTCTAAATGCATTTTTCTATTATTTATTATTTAAAATAATGAAAAGAAGCATAATTGCTCAGAATTTGCGTATGGTTCCACTTGATACATGTAAAGAGCTTTCAGAGAGAATAATTATTGTTATTTTAACAGTGCATTAATGTGTTGAGAAATGTTATATTGTAGGGAGAATTTGTCAATAACATGTTCCACGGATATGGAAAATACATTTGGTCAGATGGCTCATTTTATGAGGGGAACTTCAATGAGAACAAGTGAGTGAGGAATAACCCAATTTATAACCCACTGATTAATTTTTGAGAATTTTATTGGCTTTTTAGGATTGTGTAAATATGCAAATCTGAGGAATATATACACATCCATGTTGATATTTGTCCTCCAACTTTTTGGTCAAAAAAAAAACTAAGCCAGTCTTTCAATTTCAAATGGAAGAATCCAATCACAGTTTAAATAAAATAAACTCAACCAATCAATGCAGTTGTTTGCATCATTCACAATTGTTATCAGATCACATTTGTTCAAAATTTTCAACTTTATACTGTGTATACACAATATGAAAATTGATCGGTGGGTTACATTAACTAAAAATAAATGATCCGTTTTCAGGCTTGCTACATTATATCAGAGGATAGTGTCCTTGGCTGTTAGTTTGTCCTCAAAATTTCACTGTTGCCCTCAAGGTTTAGTTATCTATTATTTCTTGGGAGGGAACCTAAGTCCTACAAGCCCCATGGTTTTCATTAGGTTCCCTCTCCATTTTCTTTTTCCTTTTTGTCCTATCCGTTTTTTCTTGTTTACCATTGCAATTTCTGTGTATTAATCATTGTAATTTATTAATCATTCCAGTTCATTGTGTGTGGCAAATAAATAAATAAAATAAAATAAAAGCTTCACTTCTTGCCCAACTGTTCATTTTATGTACAATCTATCAGCCGCAGACATTATCCTCTGATATACCAGCCACCAAAAGTTGTTTATTTACTAAACATTCAACTGTTGTTTTGGTATTTAAGGGCCTGTTCACATGGAGTTGGGGGACCCTGGGAAGGTGAGCTACCCCACCTTGGTGGGGTTACTACCGAAACAGGTAGACTGTTAATTCAAAGACAAGCGTGACAGATGACTTTGGCGTCAAACGTCAACGATTTTGGTCACGTGGCTTTGTCAAATCCCCAGCACCCTGGGGTTGCATGTGAAGGCCAGCTTTTTTGATGATGGGTAGGTGGGGTACCTCACCTTCCTGGGGTCCCACACTGTCATGTGAACAGGCCCTAAGTGGTTTTCACTGTTTGTATTTATTTTGTTCTTCTTAGACTTGAAGGCCAGGGGACATTTACAGATGTACACTCACAGGTGTGGTATGGGAACTTCACCCATAAGGCTGCCCCTGGACTCAAATTCAAACTCAGCATGTGAAATGCTTCACAAGCCATGATGTAATGTTGTGTAAATATGTACAAATAAAAAAGTGTGTGCAAAAGAGATTGGCTGCTGTGTTAATTAGCAGAAAATATGTTGGTATTTTAGGTGCCTTAACTTGTTTTAAATTTTCAGTTGCCAAGTTTGAACATTTATCACATTGAATTGAAATAATGTATTTAAGCAATATACCACAAGTTTCTATTGTTTATAGGCTGATAAACCATGTGGGATGTTGGAAGAACTCTCAAAGAAAATCAAAGAGTAAATCACAAGCCACAGGCAAGTGATTTACAGATTCTTCAAGTGTTCTTCCAACATCCCAAGAAACTTGTGGTACATTGCTTTAAGTTTATATAATAATCCATAAGACTCGCGAAATTGCCATGAGTTTTACTTTACTGGAATAATAAACCATAACTGATTGACCAATCAGAGCTTGTGCATTGATTTGTTTATTATATAAAACATTATTTTTTGTTTGTTTGTTTTTTTACAACTTTTATTGAACACACGTTCAGCACTATTCCACAATACTTACTTTGCAACGGTAAACAATAAGGAACATTACTCTACGATGTGCTACTTTTCAAGTGACACTGTCGCTAGTTAACTATGACTTAACAGTGGGATACAGCACTTTATTACACCCATTTTGAAATCACTGGTGATCCTTGCAATCTGATTGGCTCTCAACAGCTCTCTCGTATCCTTTCTGTAACTCATCAAAATGAAAGTGAAATAATACTAACCTATCAAATTTCATGGATAAACAAATGTTAATATTGACAAAAAACTGTGTGATTTCAAGATGGGTGTAATAAAGTGGTAATTGAACTTCGTGTCATGCAATTTTGGTCTGAAATAATACTTGTGATTTCAAATCAAACTTGTGCTGCGCGCTCGTTCGATTTTGAAATCACGCTTATGATTTCAGACCAAATTGCACTCCACTCAGTTCAATTACCATTATTAATTTTACATAACAGTTTTTAACAGTTCATTAGCAGTTACAAAGGGTACAGGAATTACAAATCTTAAACATTTAACAACACATTTATTTAGTAACAATAATAATAAAATTATACTTAGCACAGTAACAGGAGAATACATTTCACACAAAGAACAAATTAATTAAAAAACAAATTAATGTTATAAACTTATATAAAACATCATAAAGCTGTACCTTTTTTGGTTAAGCAATAATTATTGCTTTAAAAAGAACTGATAGGTCTCCAAAAAAGAGCTTGCTTGTGCATTATGAAATCATGTACCAGTTTTTTGTGCTTCCAAAAAAAATTGTCTTGGTTAATTTATAGGTGCGTTTTGTAAGCAAAGTATTTGATTTTCACGAGTAGATTGAAATAATATTGCAATAAACAGGCCAGACTGCCAGCAGTGCCACTTTCTGGATTGCTTGGTGCATGCATGAAAGAGAATAAGCTGAAAGGGAGGAGGTCACCATGCTGTTGATAGCTTCTCACAGACTGATAGCTGTATATAAACAAACCAATCCATGCAAGGCTCCCAGATGTGGGATATTTTAGCAAATTTTGCTTTCAACAATTATTCGTGTTTCACAGCCAGATCTTTCTTGAATTAGAAAATGCTTCTTTCATGATTCCAGTTTGAAAAGAAGTTAATTTGTGAAGCCTATGATGTTTGTTTCTCTCTTGTGCATTTGGAAAAATTTAGCCTGTATGGCAAGTGTTTCTGTGGAGTTTCCCTGAGCAACAAGATTTTCGATGATAGCTGAGTTAATCTTTTGTGTCACGATTGACTCGCAAAGATGTAGATCGCGACGTTTCGACCGCTATACTGCTGGTCTTCATCAGGCGATGGTGTCGACTGGCTGCGTGTGAGTATAAAAAGCACCGTGGCTAGTGGTGATTGGTGCGTTTCGATCCTCGCTTAGGCTGTTGTTGATTGGAGGATTTCGATCCTTGTCGTTCAGACTAGAAATTGTTCCCTCAGCGGCCCGCTTTGGTACTGATCGGCTGTTGTGGTGTTTGATCGTGGGCATCCACGCTTCAGGAATTTCAATTCCACTGTCCCTGTTGATGTTGTTAGGGTGAAGTCTTATGTGAATAGCCTCTTTAACCCTACGGGTGTACCAATAAATTGAGCGGATAATGGGGGGGGACAAACATTGACCCCAAGGTGGGGTACGAGGTCATTGAGGCCCCCGGTGACGAAATAATCCTGTTGGAAGAATTGCCACCTGACAACCAAAAAATCGTCGTGTTCGACGACTTGGTTTGTGAAAAGAACTAGAACGACAACATCAACTATTTCATCTACGGCCGGCGCCGAAACTGCAATGTCATTTATCTCACCCAAACCACAGGGACCTCAAGGCCCTCATGGACCTGCTGGGCCGCCGGGCCCACACGGGCGAAAAGGTGATCCTGGCCCGCAAGGCCCCGCGGGCCCACAGGGGCCCATTGGCCCGCACGGCTCACAGGGGCCTCAAGGCCCGCAAGGCCCTCATGGGGAAGAAGGCCCATATGGCCCAACCGGCGCACGAGAACCAACAGGCCCGCAAGGTCCGAAAGGCGACCGCGGGGACGCTGGCCCGCAAGGGTTGCAAGGTTCCAAAGGCGTCAAAGGCGATGCCGGCCCCCGCGGGGTGGAAGGTCCGCGCGGCATCCAAGGGCTCAGAGGTCCGCAGGGGGCACAAGGCCCGCAAGGTCCACAGGGACCAATAGGCTCGGCGACAGGAGCTTTTCTGAAACTTGACGGGAACACACCAATGACCGGCAACCTGGACATGGGGCGTAACCTGATCACCAACATGGTTTACGCTGTGAACGACCTCGATGCCACAAACAAAAGCTATGTCGACTCTGAAATCGCGCTTTGTTTAAAACGGGACGGAAGCGACCCGGCGCTGGGTGATCTGAATATGGCTGGGTGGGCCATTGAAGATTTGAGAGATGTTGATTCCAGCACCCCCGCCGAAAACGCCGTCAACAAAAAATACGTGGACCAGGGAATGCGAACCAAATTCGACGCGATTGCGCAAAAAGACCTGAACATGAACAACAACGCCATCACTAATCTTGCCCTACCTTCCTCCGCGACTAACGCGGTGACCAAAAGATATGTTGACAAGTATTTCGTGAAAAGAGATGTGAAGACCGTAATTACAAGCCCCACCACCATTCAAGGAACCTTTCTTTCGCTCGGCTCTGTATTGCTGGGCGTATTTTTTCGAAGGCAGGAACGAGGTGTGCGAGAATTTCTTTTTTGCGCGGCGAGACTCCTTCTGGAACCACTTGAAAGTAATCGTGCAGAAAGCAAACGTAATTCACCGACTTGGGAAAGGAAAACTCCCTGAAATCGCGGATAAGATTTCCCAAAAACCTCCAACGGGCCAGGTCTTCTCGCCCACCATCTGAAATGGTGTTGATGACGTCGAGGATTTCGTATTTCTCGAGAATTTTGCGAAGATGGGTTGGTGAAACGGGGTTGACTGTGCACCCCACCTCTTTCCTGGTTTTGTGCGGAGTGGCAAGCTCCTCAACTTTCCCACAGATCCGACACACAAGCTCGAAAGCAACATAATCCTCAATCATTCTTTCGCCACAACATTCGTGTGCGTTCGCCATCTTTCCCACTGTTTTATATGTTCAAAATGCAAAAATGCCTTTCAAAACTTTATTACAGCCCGAAAGGTTATTGGAAAGGGGTTGGCGCGGTGAAAAAACTGGCACAAGCCGCAAAGTTTTCGGAAAGTGTGGCGAAACAATGGCCACAAAAGCAGGCTCTTTGGCAGATCTTTCTTCCCACGCCGCGGCGCATTCCTCGGCCGAAGTTTGACGTGCCAACACCCAACGCGGTGCACCAAGCTGACCTGCTCTTCATGCCGCACGACAGGGTGGGCGCAAAACGTTCAAATACGCGCTGACTGTGGTCGACGTGGCCAGCCGCCTCAAGGCAGCAGAGCCTCTGACCTCAAAAAATTCTGACGAAGTTGCCCAGGCTTTTGAAAGGATTTACAAGCGTGGGCCTCTCAAATGGCCAAAGATGCTGCAGGTGGACCCGGGCCGGGAGTTCATGGGGGCTGTTTCCAGAGTCATGGAGGCACAGCGAACGAGCATACGCCGTGGACATGTGGAAGTGCACCGCGACCAGGCGATTGTGGAACGCTTCAACCACACGCTTGCCGAGCGGTTGTTCGGGCACCAGTACGCCGTCGAAATGCGGCTGCCAGAGGGAGAGCGGTCTGTTGTGTGGGTGGCAAGGCTTCCCGGGGTTGTGGCTGTTCTCAACGACCAGATCACGCGGCTGACAGGATTGAAACCCGCAGATGCAATCCGAGAACAATCTGTTTTCGCACAAGCAGCAACTCCGTATTCCAGGCTTGTTGGAATGGCCGAAAAAGTCCTCCCTGCAGGTGTGGAAGTGCGCTATTTGTTTCAACCTGGTGAGTTGGAAGGTGATGTGAGAAGGGCCACAGATCCTGTTTGGTCTTTGAAAGTGTTTGAGGTTGCAAGGGCCATGGTGAAACCCGGCCAACCTGTCATGTATTGGCTTTCCGATGGGCCGAAACGCAGCTTCGTTCGTTGTTCCGCCGGATACCGAGCTTCCTCCTGCCAAGCCTGGTTAAATGTGATATTCGATGGGTTCGGTGTGAATTCCGTCTGACAATACCCACCGCTTGTCGTAGAACGCGCTCAGGCCCAGCTTCCGCTGCACATAAGTAACCATCTTTCCCTCTCTCATGCGGAAGCCTTTGTTTGTAGCCATGTCTTTTTCTCCCTCGAGTGCGTTCTTGAACCTTTCCCACCTGATTGCGTTTTGCCTTTGATTCATCCCTTTTGTGCTGAACTTGGTTCTCCCCTCTTCTGAATCCACGAAGTAGCACTTTGAACAGAGAGCAAACATTCGGTCTCCTTCACACTCCAGCTTGAAAAGCCCGGGGATACGACTGCTCCATTTGTCCCACGCCAGCCATTGATTTTTTTCTTTTTCGAGCTGGGCTCTCATCTCTGGTTTCACAATGTCTTCCAGTTTGTCGGCAGAAATTGCCATGTAGTTGCTATCAGTATCCATCTGAATCAACTCAAAGTCGCGGCGGTCCACGAACTTATCCAGAAAGTCATAGTAAAACTCAAGCATTCTGAGTTTCGCAAGTTGGTACACCGCGATACCCGCTTGGTATGGTCTGTTTACTTTTACGTGTGCCTTCCTGCTTTCCAATTCATACGCATCTCCGATTTCGTCCAGAAGCGCTTTGTCGACAACCTTTTCGTCTTTTGTGAAGACAACATTTGTCTGCCGCTCCACATTTTCTGTCATTTTACCGTAAGCGCTGTTTCCCAAAAGTTTGAACACATCAGCAAACAACGCTTTGCTTTTGTCTGCATCTCCTGTCCGGCGCGCCTCTGTTACTTGCTCCACAAACCACGTGAATATCATTTGAGGTTTATAGTTTATTGTTCGGTGCACTGCCGTTATTTCCACTCCGTGTTCGACATACCAGAGAAGGAGAGGGGTATACACCAACATTTTTTTCGCCGACAGCGCACCAACCAGTTTTCCTCCATCTCCACGATTTCTGCCAGTGCGCTTCAGATATTCCATCATATGTTTGGGGACAGCTTCATCTGGCACCTGTTTGTTGATAAAGAAGGGACACATTTCCTCAAACTTGGGAATCAAGTTTTTTGGAACTTCCAAATCCACTTCTGCAAAGCCAAACCATTTTCTGTCTTTCAGAGCTTTTACAAACCTTGCCGCGGCGCTTGCTTCTTGCCCTTGAGGAACGTGAATAATGGTTTCCTTTCCACAAGGCATATAATTGAGCATTGTGGATAAGTACAGGACATTTGCGTCGTATCCAAGAATTTTTCTGCAAGGTTTGGCGTCTTCGACCTGATGCGATCTTATTTTGGTTTTCCCGACTTCGTGGTGGCGTGTGAACACAAGGCTTGGCCCACCCACTTTCGCTCCTTTCAACATGTCATACGCCTCTTTGCAAGGACTCCACAACTCTGCACCGCGCTCAATCGCCCCTCTCAACAAGTACCGAAGACTTACACCTGGAATGCTAACAGCTTCTTTGAGAATGTCGATTTTTCGATGTAGAAGGCCTCATTTTGTCCAACGCTTCCAGACCAGGAGCAACATCCAAGTTGTTGAAGTAACACAACCAATCTGCAAATGTTTTCATTCCTTTTTTTTCAAATACACGAACACAACCTTTCCATTCTTCTGGAGTCAGCACCCATTCCCCTTTCAGGGATGAGTACCATTCGGGATGGTCTGGGAAATCCAGCTTGTCTGGTGTGTCGAACCACTCATACGGAAACCAAGATTTCACAGCTGTGCAACCATAGGCTTTTACCCAGCTGTCGTAGCTGGTTCCTGGCCCCAGATAGTTGATA
This sequence comes from Pachyseris speciosa, assembly GCA_016490735.1. NCBI lineage: Eukaryota > Metazoa > Cnidaria > Anthozoa > Scleractinia > Pachyseridae > Pachyseris > Pachyseris speciosa. Next base: position 1,510,241 of record JAEMWC010000085.1, on the reverse strand, counting down.
ATGTCGAGGAAACGGAATTTGTGTGTAAGGAGGAACATTATTTTTTTTGCATCTTTTGCAACCCGGGATTTCTTTTCCTTGTCTGCCAATGTGTCAAACAGAAACTCTTTCATAAGATTCAAATCGTATCTTCCTGAGTTGAAACCCAGTACAGGCACCTCGTCACACCATTCCGAAATAACAATTTTTTGTGTTTTGGTAAGGAAGGGAAAGGTTTCGGGCATAAATTGTTTTCGAGCCTCTTTTCTTATGTTTTCGCCCCGTCTTTCTACTTCCTCCACAAATTTTTGGCAAATGTGTGTCGGTTCGCGTTCCAGCGTGTCCCCGATCGAGAAACAGATTGGTTTGTGAGTGTTTTCAATGCGGAGTGTTGGGGTCGGGTCTTTTCTTTTGGTTTTGTCCCCATAGGCTTCAAAGTAAAAAATGATTGCATGCGGAAAGATTTTGGTGGTTATCGGTGGGAGGGCTTTTTTTTTGGCACTTGAACGCGACATTCCCAAGCAAGAACAAAATTAAACCCAGCTGCCCGGAGTTTCAGTTCTCTCCCAGTGTTTGGTTGCTTCGAACAACTCTTCTCTTGTTTTTCCATCTTCTTTCAGTTTTGTGTTGCGATCGGGGAAACATTGTGGGCAGCCGTGCCATAAGCACCCGTGATACAGGAAGACTGTTTTGCTTTGAATGTGAAACCCATCCACTGGACGCCCCAATAACCACATTTCCCCTCCATGCCCACAAAGTGCGTGGTGAATATGAATTTTTCTGCGTTTTGCTTCTATTTCCAGCCAACGAATGGAGCGAGGCGATGCGGTTGATTTTGGGAAAAATGCCTTTTCAAACTCGGATTGTGGTTTTTCAATTTGTTCGTTTGGGCAGTTTATTACAGTTTCTCCGCGAGAACATCTTTCATGGTGTCTTTGCAAATCGCTTGCTTTTGTTAATCTTGCCTGACAATGAACACAGATATAACTTTTTCCCAAAGTTTCAATCTTCTTCACAAGAAACGCATGTCCTTCGTACATACCAATTTTAAGAATGTTTGTAAGTTTTGGGTTGGGGTTTCTGATAAGATTCCAATTTATTTTTACACCCCGTCAGACGGGTTCATACACCCGAATACCCAACCACTCTTTTACGGGTTTGTTGTGGTTAAAGTGTTGTTCTATTTTTTCAAGATCATTCAGTGAAGTTTTCTCACAATATGATGGAGCAGTCTTAAGTTTGTAAAAACTTTTTGCCAATTCTTGCGCCTTTTGTTTACATCTGTCTGGTCTGGTTCCTGGAAACATATGTAAAGCAAGACATCTCCAGAAACAGAAGTTGTCTGAATATGTGTCCAAACATACAATTGCACCATGGCGCCCACGTGCTAATCCGCGGAGCCATTCGGGAGAAGACCTGTTCCCAACAATGGGGGACGAGTGAAAACAAGTTTAATGTAAACGTTTGAAAAGGATTCAAGCACCCACTTTGGATCTGGTCTGTTAAGGCCTTCCCTGTTTATCCACTGTTGTTCCAGTTTGAAAACCCATTCTTTCGCATCAGATAATCTGTTTACCCAACGTGAATCAATGCTGCGATTTCTGTAATTAAGAATTAACTCACCATTTCCAATGTGTCTCAACCAATACGAAAATGAGTAACGTATTTAAAAGGAAGATCTGACCTCACCTCTTATTGTGTTCATTATGTTTTGTGTTTGGTTTCTTTCAAGGTCGCCACTAAATTGAAATTGTTTAAACAAACGCCCGCTGGAAACTTCCCGTCCAACTTTTTTGGATGGGATTAACTGGCGTTCTAATAACTCACTATAAATTACCCTTTTATCGGGCTTAACGGGAGGATGAAGGGGATCAAACTCCTTCAATATATCCTCCATCTTGGGGGTATGTTCTTGGGAAATTTTTTTGTCGCTTCTTGCGGGGTGGTGGAATAGGTGGTTGGTCTTTCGCCGTTCCTTGCCAATCCATTGGGCTTACCTCGTGGTCCTCTTTCTCTAATAGGGTTGCGCGCGCCATTCCTTACCCACGACACCCCTCCTTCTAATAGACCAACCCGCATGTAGTAATAAGGGGAAAATGCGGAAATGTGCTGGAGTCAATGCCAGACGGAAACAATTGGAAATGGAACTCATTTTTAGGCTCGGCACTATGCAACCAGACGGGCTAAATAATGTTTTTCATTTCTTATAAATGGCGCGCGCGAGTCCTTTTTCCGCGCGCTTAGCTCTTAGTGACGTTTCTTTCAATTTTACAGTCGCGCAAACATTTAACGGTTTTCACACTGAAGAAGGGCTATGCCCGAAACGTTTGTGTTTTTTCACAAGATGTCACTTTGACACTTTTTTCTCAATTTAATACTTTTTTTTTTTTTGGAAATTTTGTATTGATTTAAGTGTCACGCATCTACTAAGGTGAACAATTCCTTCCTTTTTGTTCATCCTGAACATTTGTAGTAATAAGGTTTGTTTTGTTGGCGGGCTCGGTTGGTGTACATGCTTGTCCTCGTTGCTTCGCTCCTCGGTTCTGGAGTAGTAGTATGGGCGTCGAATGACTACCGGAGCGCAGCTAAACCCGACGAGCGCAGCGAGGAGGGTGTGCTGCGCGGAGGTGGTATTCATTCGACGCCGATACTACTACTCCCTTCCTTGATACGTTGATCATCAAGGATTCGAACGGATACCTCTCTACCAGTGTTTACAGAAAGCCTACACACACTGACCAGTACCTAGCGTATGATTCACACCACCCACAATCTGTAAAAGGCGGTGTTGTCAAGTGCCTGTACGACGGATCTAAACACCTCATAACAAAACCATCAGTTATCTCTCCTGAAAAAAAATGGAAACACCTCTCATCGGTCCTTGTTTCCAACGGTTATCCGTTTTCGTTTGTAACAAATCTTATGAAAACCAAGGGACGAACAACCACTAAAGAACCTGAACCCGAAATTAAATCTACTTTGGTTCTGCCGTACGTCAAAGGAACATCGGAGGCTCTTCGCCGTTGCCTACAACAACAAGGCATACGGACTGTTTTCAGATCTGACACAACTCTTAGATCACACCTAGTACGACCTAAGGACATTGTCGATCCAGTAAAACAAGACGGAGTAGTCTACAAGATTCCCTGCGAATGCGGTAAGGTTTATATTGGAGAGACGGAGGGGAGTTGCCCCCGCCAAGAAAACTTAATTTTTTTTTCTAATGCAGTGTTTGATTTTGTTGGGCTATTTCTTGTAGCTATATTGGTCCGAAATCTCAAGAAAACTGACTAACTGACTGATAAATCTTCCTTCAATGCAAATTCCAAATCAATATTTTGGAAGTTCTTTTGAGGCAAAAGCCAGTACGAGTTGTATGTGCTGATGAAGACGAAGAAGGTGAATCTGCCAAAACACTGGAAGAGGGAAGCAAGCGACAGACTGTACCAAAATTCTGTGCTACTCGTTGGAGTACAAAAGTTACTACCCTCTTTGCTCTTCTTGCTAAATATGGCTCTGTACTTTTAGCTCTGGATGAAATTTCGTCATCAAGCAGCGGCGATGCTAAACGTGATGCTTCACCTTATTCACGTCTTCTCCAAGACTCTGAATTCATAGTCGCTTCGACAGTATCTCATGAATAAAGGGGATTAGTTTGTAAAGAAACTGTGGTGCTGCGTCGGTGGGGAGTGAAACACGAAAATTTGGTTTATCAACGGAGTTGATAATGTAAATTGACCACCGTACATGCAGGGATTCGATTAGCTGACGTTTCGAGCGTTAGCCCTTCGTCGGAGCGAATCGAGGAATTGTGGGTTGTGTATGGTTTATATACAGAAAATGGAGCTACGCTATTGGTGGTAACATGGTAACGTGAAAAACAGGAATAAATTAATTGAATGAAAAGCGCTCGTTGATACCGTGGGGATTAAGAGTGCCAATTTGAAAGATCATTTTTTGCGCGAGATTTTTACGGCTTTCCGTGGTACCTTGATGTAGGGAAAGGCCGGAGATCGACATGTGTTGTTTGGAATGGCTAGGGAGATTAAAATGCCGGGCGACAGGTTTGGAGATCCTGAGTTCCTGAGTTCCTTGCACTTATCGGCGTTTAGTTGGACCCTGTTCTCACGAGACCACTCTATTACTCTGTTAGCTATTGCTTGCGCGTGACTTTCTCCGCCCTTTACTACAACCTCAGACACCGTGGTGTCGTCCACATATTTCCATTGCCGAGTGTTCGTATCAAGGTCGTTAATCATTAGGACGAACAACCATGGGCCTAGTTTGGTACCCTGTGGTACGCCGGCGGGGACTGGGCCCCATTCAGAAAAACACTCTGATGCAAATTTATCCGCTGGGATCTGTCCGATAAAAAAATCTATAATCCAGTTTATAATGCTGGCTGGTAATTTACACTGGTTATACAACTTCCTAACGAGTATACCATGATCTATTAAATCAAACGCTTTACGATAGTCCAATAATAATGTTCTTACGGTGGCTCCATTTCCATCCGTACCCAAAGACCAGCTATGCAGCATGCTAATTAGCGCCATTGTAGTTGAGGAATTTGGAATGGCTCCGTACTGGTTGTCATCGAGGATGTTCATGACCGCAGGTTTCACGAAACCATCCACGACGAACTCTTCCGCCACTTTAGAAATACAGGGGGTCAGTGATATCGGTCTCAATTCCTTTTTGATGTCGACCAATGGTTTCTTTTTGGGGAGGGGGTCACGTCAGCCATTTTCCAGATGGTAGGAGGGCGCTGTTCAGCGTAGGAGGCATTTAGGATTTCTGTTATGGGATAGGCCACCAAGTCGCAGTATTCTTTCAACAGCCAGCTGGGTGTTCTGTCCGGTCCGCAGGCCTTCCTTGGATTGAGGGCATCCAGTGCTCTTCGCACGCGCTGTTCGGTTACCCTTAAGAACTCGGGCGAGTCAGACTCGAGAGGAACCCGCTCAAGAGGAGCTGGTAGTTTATACTCCTCGAGTGGTTTGAGGAGAGCGGCATTGATGGCATTGGCTTGCTCTTTGAGAGGCAGTTCTGAAAATCCTTCGATGTTAATCTGGCTAGCCAAACCGCTTTGGGAGGTCCGGTTAGGCCACACAGGCGTTTTGTTTCATCCCACCACCTTTTCGGGTTTTCTCCTTTAAGGTGCTGGATTTTTGACTCATGGTATTTCCCTCTGCAGATCTTCCTCTGTCGGTTGACAAGGTTAGGAAAGTATTTAAATTGAACTGAACCAGGGCCATATGCGATGAACGCCCTCTGTCTCTTCATAATAAGAGATTTCAAACTTTCGGTCATCCACGGAACGTCGGCCGTGCAGATCTTGACTGGCTTGGCAGGCATGATGATATCAAGGCCTGAGTGTATGACGTCTTGGAAAACTTGCCATTTCTCTTCACAGCTCACCAGAGGAGTGAACAACAGGGGCCAGTTTATCTGCGTCAGATATCTGCCCAACGCCGCTGTCTGTATACGGGAGACCCCTGTGAAGGTGTGCGGGGTTTGCCCCCGCAGACAAAAAATCCTAGGTACGGCCCTGTTTTTGCACGGCCAAAGCATCGAAAAATTCCTTTGCTCGGTCCATTCTTTGCCAGAACCCCACGGAAACGCTTGCTATGCAGGCTAGGAGAAATTAATGCCATAACCTCTTCCTACTATACTTTCCTCCTCAGCCAGAGGTCTAGATCTGTCTGCACCAAGAAAATTTAAGTTTCATTTGGGTAATTTTTGTTTTCAAATCATGCATGATGAAATCATGATTTGACGACAAATAGATCCACGCATAAATCTTCTTGTTCATGAAGAGTTGAGATCAATACTGATCTGAGAGCTGCAACATAAGCTATAGTTTAGTGGTATACCCTATATCTATGAGGCAAACAAAACATTTTTATGTTTTATTTTTATTTTTCACTTTGGACACTTCCCAGTCTTTTCAGTTACCTCCTCCACGCCTTTTGGTGCCATTTACTGCATACCCCAGAAAATGCCTTTAAAATCATGTACCAGTATTAGTCCTCCTTGGGTAAATTTTTGCTGGGTATGTGCCGCTGGCCTCTCAGAACCCCTACCCCATTATAGTCTATTCTGTGGCCAAATATAGACCCCATCTTAGTCACTTTTGGGCAAATGTAATTTTCGTGATCCCATCTTAGTCACTTTCTGTTTATGCATCTACCTTTTTAAGCCTTTTAAGTAGGTCATCTTAAAATGAATTCACACATTTGTTAAATCGCGGAGTGTACAACATTTTAGTTTTCACCTACAGTACAAACAGTCTGGTACATTTACCCCCAAAATCCTGAAAATGTGCGACCCCCTTCTAGTAACTCTATTGAAAATGCAACCCCATTATAGTTAATCCAGTCGTGAGAATGCGACCCCATCCAGCGGCACATCCCATTAGCCTATGAAGCCTAGCCTAGGAAGTGCCCCCCCCCCCCCCCCCCCCGGGTTAGTCCTGTATGTGGCCTATCATTGTTCATCATTCTCATATTCTCATATTTCTTTGTTGCTCTCTTCCTTTATTTGGTCTGATGCAAAAATATGCAAATTGTACAACAAAAGTAAGATTTCTAAGCATTTTTGTGCAATTTTGCGGCGTAAACAGCGTTGCCAAATAATGCTGGCTTCAATTAAAACCCAAAAATGTATGCGTAAAGATTACACATCAATATTAATGTTAAACTTGTAACCATTTTCATGCAATTTAACTGCAATCAGAGTTGCTAAAATCATGCAAACGTGTCCTTAATTTAAAATACCTTATGTTCTACCAGACTACCAGTACATAGAAATACACATCACTTTGCGTTTTATTGAAATTGCCGCTTTCGCTGGAGTACTCAGTCTTACTCCCGCTTCTGTGGCTACCCTCAAAGGTTCTGAATGACCTTCTTCACCTGAGACACTCGAGTCAACGACAGATATCTGTTCGGTGGAGGGTAAGAGGCCCTGTCAGCGGAATAAATTCCGACAGGCGACACGGCTCTGAAACGGCGACATGATGGAAATGAAATGACCGTCGTTGCTAAAACGAGGGTGAGGGTGAGGGTAAGGGTAATGGTGAGGGTGGGGGTGAGGGTGAGGTAAGGGTGGTCTATCGCTGCTTCCCTTCACTTCAATACGCTGAATAATTGTTGATTATTACAGCATGTAATAAATGCTCCTTTTAAGCGGCAGCAAAGGATGTTATAGGTGATAATTCTTTATTGATATGAGATACGAACGAAATGAGATGCCGTGATGTTTCAAAATAAACATTACTCGAAACACATTGCCAAGTGCTTTATTGATTATGTTCGTTGGTATTGTAATTTGAAGATTGAAGATACCAAGCATGTACCAAGATAGACGATGAAAAGATTGCATATCGTTTTATGAGCTAATTTAATAGCGCATGTATCTTCGTGCGTGAAATCAACATCCTGGGAACTTCTACTTCTGATTGGCGGAGTTACATTTTCCTTAAGGGAATTTTATTACTGCGGAGATAGCTATCGCTACGCAAGCAAGTTGTGACAAACAGTGCATTACAAACCTTGAGAATCATCACTTCCTTAATCATTTAAGTGTTCTTACTAGTTTTACTGATTTTAATTCATTTCTTATTTGTGAGAGTAAACTATTCAATTTCCTCTTTATTTTTGTATTTTGTTTGTATTGTGTATTTTCACCCTCACCCCCACCCTCACCCTCACCCTCACCCCCACCCTCACCCTCACCATCACCCTCACCACCACCATCACCCTCACCCCCACCATCACCCTCACCCTCACCCTCACCCTCACCGTCACCCTCACCCTCACCATCACCCTCACCCTCACCCTCACCCTCACCCTCACCCTCACCCTCGTTTTAGCAACGCCGTGAAATGATGACGAACGACAAGACCACTCCGGTGAAATAGCGACAGCGACAAAAATAAAAGCAGAATGGACAGCGACATTGGTGATTTTAAATAAGACAGCGACTTGATGGCATTCAGGCAGAGCAGAATGGCGAGATTGAGTTTGTATTTTCAAAACGTTAATCGTTTTGTCGTTCTGTTCCCCCCCCCAACCCCCAACCCCCCCCTCCCCCAACAGGGTCTCATTAAAGAGTGCACTCGGATTTTCGTAACTAAAACGTGGCCTGAAAGATTCGCAATTGGGAAATCATAGTTCCTGAAGCTTCCAGAAAGGTCGAAATTGCTGTTTTTGGCAGTCAAAAACGTCAGCTAGCATTTTCGGGAAAAAAATAGTTCCTTAAAAAGTTCGTAGAAAGTTCATTTCAGCTCTAAATAGTAGTAACCAATGATGAGGCCAAATATGGGATTCAAGACAGCCTTTATTAAAAAACCAATACATGAAATGATTGATATATATTATTCTTAACTTAATAAAATTCTCTTGAATACAATATTAAAACAATATACTTCAAACCAAAAGAAAAATTACTAACAAAAAGGAAAAAGGAAATAGGCTGTTAGGTAGGATGGAAACCAACACAGAACACAGGAAGAGGGAGGGAGGGTGAGAAAAGGCAAAACTGCCAACTGCAAGTGTTGCATGTACTTGGACAAGCACAAAATGAGCCCGGTATGACCATATAGGTAGTATATACCTGTACCTGTGTTGTTTCCCAGTAGAAAGTAAATTTCCATTCTGTAAAACTACTCACCAAATATGGTTTAGCTTCACGTGTATTCATTGCAAAATCTTTTTTACTACATCAGTGGCCTATTGTTGAAAAACTACTGCATGCAGAGGCTAGCCTGTTTCCCATTAGCGACCTTTGGCTCTCCAATTTAGAGCAGCATCAATCCAAATGAACCGATGCTACCCTGCATTTTCTCAAAGGAAGATTTTGTTCCCTAACATTTTTGGGCAATTAAAATTACAGCCAGGGAATCCGAACAGATGAACTTCTTCTAGCTTATGAAAACATCACTCTAAACAACCCGGCTGCATGCGTCTTGCACCCATGACGCCTGCCCAGGGTATACCTGGGTCAAATGCGTGAGATTATCGTCTTCTCATGACCGGAATTTCCAAAAATGTGCCAGCGACTTCCGAGGATTTCTCGAAGACTACCCAACATGTCCGAAGGTTTTCCGATGACTTCCGAACATTTTTGAAGCTATTTGAGTTCGTTTCCATTCCCTCAAATGTAAACTGAAACGAGACATTTTAGCGCGTTCTGGTACAGTAAGGACTCAAACTCGACACAGTTAAGCGCCGTTTGTTGGAACATTTACGGGGAATATTGAATTGAATTTTTGTTGTTAATGTGTTAAAGGATAAGTCATCCCGATTTCTAAGTCAGGCTTGAGAAATTGTCCTGAATGCGTGAGATCTACGTCTTTGGTCCGCAGGCGTGAGAATCGCGCATATAAATGCGTGAGAGTTGGCAGGTATACCAGGGGAGATGAACTTCTTCTTCTACTCTGGCTTTTTCACAGGAAATTCATTAATTATCTGCTAAAAAATTGTGAAATGTGGAAGCAAGGCCAATTTAATTAAGCACTAAAAGCTGCTCCGACTTCTCAGAATTGGTAGAAATTGCTCAGAATGCAAAAAGTGGCTTGAAACGAACAAAGTTGCTTGAAGTACGAGAAGTTGCCAAAAACTTGCCAAGCAACTTGTGGAAAGCCCAAAATAGGTTAAATAATATACTATTTATTTATTTATTTACGACATTTTGAGCGATGACAAACCCAGGGAGGGCAAAGGAATAGGACACGAGGTCCCTTACAAAGCCAAAGCCTCCTGGTCAGCGGCGGAAAGACAGTATAGTTAAACAGTATATTTAAACAGAAAGTACCAACAGCAATAACTAAGATCCAGACGAATAAAAATAATAATAATAATAATAATGATAATAATAATAATAATGATAATAATAATAAGATAATAGTACTAATAACAATAATAATAACAGTAATAATAATAGCACTAAGTATAAAGACTTAGACATTGAGATGAATGTGGAAAATGGGAACAGAGATGATACCAGTTGTCATTGGTGCACTAGGGGTCATTAAGAAGGGATTGGAAAAGTACGTTGACAAAAGCCCAGGCGCAGTCAGCATTGATGAGCTCCAAAAAATTACTCTTCCGGGTACAGCTCGCATCCTCAGAAGGTTCCTGTCAATCAAGTGAACTCTTTGGTACCTAAGGCCCATGGGTTGGACCCGGTGCTTAAGAGACTAAACAAGCAAGTCAAGGATTATAAGTCATAATAATAATAATAATAATAATAATAATAATAATAATAATAATAATAATAATAATAATAATAAACAAGAAAATAAAGGATTAGCACGTGCACTGAGATGCCAGGTTAGGTCGCCTGCAGATAGGGGCAATTATACACCATGTGCGGATATTTTCTGGATCAACGGACTGTGTAAGGCGAGAGGTGAAAAGAGCCTTTAACCTGGATTTAAAAAGTGATGTCCGCCCCAAGGAACGGATTTCCAGAGGAAGAGCATTCCATAGAGGACAAACACGAACAAAGTACGACTCACGGAAAGTAGAGGTTCGCGCAACATTGAGACGAATGTCGAGCCCAGTGGAACCACGACGTGTAGAAGAGCGAGAAAACTGGATTGTATCAGAGATATCAAGATTATTTCACCTTTGATACATCGGAAGAGAAAGAGGAGGTGTAAATATTCAAGAAAGAACGAGAGAGGAAAAAGGCTGAGTTTTAGGAGGCGCTGTTTGTAGCCAAGCTCCAGGCCACGTAGAATATAGCGTGTCGCTCGTCGTTGCACTGCCTCTCAGGGTGCGCATCAAGTTAAGTGAACCAAGAAGAGTAGGAGCCCACACTTGGCTAGCATAGGTCAAATGCGATCTCACAAGTGAGACGTAGAGCGTCCTTTGGATCTCGTAATGAAGGCTGTTTGAGCAGTGTCTTCTAAGAAATCCGAGCATCTTATTTGCCTTAGAGACAATGTTCCACACGTGCTCGTTCCAGGAAAGATCACGAGTTACCTGGACCCCAAGGTCACGAGCAGACTCTACCCTCTTTAGAGTCACTCCGTTTAGGGTGTAGGCTCTTTGGGGGACTGTTACGCTTACGGGTAACTCGCAAATTGTCACACTTAGCAGGCTGAAAAGAAAGCTCATTATGCAGTGCCCAAGTGGTCCAAGCAGATAGAGGGTCCAGGTCGTTTTGAAGAAAGCCGACGTCGCTGCATGTCCTAGTTGGACGGAAACATTTGGTGTCGTCGGCGAACCTTGCAATACGGGACGAGCTGACGCAATCAGGGAGATCGTTAACATGAGAATGAACGATATAGGTCCTAGTACGGACCCTTGAGGGACACCAGAACGAACTTCTTCCCACTCACTGGACACACCGTTTACAACAACGCATTGGCGACGACTAGTCAAGTAGCTAGTGAACCACTCATGAAGTGGACCCACGATTCCCAGGATGCAAAGTTTGTGGAGCAAGTGAGCGTGGCACACTGTATCGAAAGCACGCGTTAAGTCAAGATAGATGACGTCTGTCTCTAAACCGCGGTCAAGAGAGTTACCAATTTCGTGAAGGACAGAGAGAAGCTGCGTGGTAGAAGAGAGACCCTCACGAAAGCTGTGTTGGTGATAATAAATGCGATTTTCAGTGAAAGCCATTAGACGACGGGCAACGCATTTTTCAAATTGCATAACCAGTTATTGATTATCTATAAAAATCAATAATAATCAAATAGCAATTAAGACATTTGGTGAATGAGTACCAAAGTTGGGTGTGAGAGACGAGTTTTTTGGCTAAGTCCGACCACTGTTGGCCAGACACTGTAAATCAAGAGGAAACTGTTTTTAATTTTGTTTGATGTCATCAAACATTTCAGTTCTTAAAGAGGCACCCAAAATACGAAATGCTATGGCAAGCCAAATGTAGCAATATTCAACTCGTCTAATTTTATATTCAGTTATGTATTTTGTTTTCAACTATTGGTTTAATATTCAACTTTTATTCAACCTTCAATACATCATTCAACATTCAACTATTTATTCAACATTCAACTAGTCATTCAACATTCAACACATCATTCAACATTCAACTATTCATTCAACATTCAACTATTGATTTAACATTCAACACATCATTCAGCATTCAACTATTCATTCAACATTCAACGCATCATTCAACATTCAACTATTCATTCAACATTCAACTATTCATTCAACATTCAACGAGTCGTTCAACCAGTCAGTATGAAGAAATGTAAGACTGCGGACTACGGACTGGGTATAAAACGCGGACTGAGTATAAAATGAGGACTGAAGGCTGCGGACTAGGTACAAAACAATGTGCAAAAGGTGGGTATAGGCATGGCCCACAAAAATAGGCATGGCCCAAAAAAATGACCTCCTACCGGAGGTCATTTTTTTTAAAACGCAGTCCAGCCTGTGTAAACAGAACGTTTTCCGTCAACACTCCCTGTGATACCAACGACTCTCTCGGCGGCGGTTCGCTCAAAATTTTCAGTGTTAATCAGACTCGCGGTAGATTGGAATCAGGAAAACCAGAATGCCGTATAAACACAACTTTCGGGCAGCTATCGTAAGGAAGAGGCTATGGTCCTATTCCGTGCAGATCAGCCAGCAAACTGGGTCCCAGTTTCTGTCACTTACGGTAAGAATCCAAAGCAGCGTGAAATAGTGTAGCATCCAAGCATGCAATACACCTGCCCGTAGCCTTTACGATATGAAACGTAATTATTTTAATACTGAAGGCCTCATGTTTTACCGTCGT
>JAEMWC010000085.1:1482500-1490000 GCA_016490735.1 Pachyseris speciosa | reverse complement strand
CAACAAATAAACTCCAATTAAACTATTATTCAAGTGGTACGATTCATTTTATATTTGAAAAGATGTAAATTAAGATTAAGTATTCAATAAACATCAAAAAATTATTAATAACAATCAATGCATATCGACACTCACTCAACTTTTAGGCTTTGATTTTTAATGATTGCCAATACCAATCAATTAATTGCTTGATTTTTATTGAATTTATTGATGCTCCCCCACCCCAAGACTTTCAGTTGCGCGCCGTGTTGCGCCTTGGATCTAGGACTGGTTCCCAGGCCTCTTTTGCGAAGTGGAGTTCTCATTCTAGTGATTTCGTGTACAGACGTTTATTATGAAGATAGTCTATTTCAATTTTCGACGTATATTTAGCTGTTTCTCCTTTTTAGTGAACATTTTTAAGAAAATTTTGTTCGGAGGGCGACGAAGGAAGTCTAGCCAAACCAAAGATGATGCATTACCCACTTCAGTGAGGGTGACTAGCGAAGATCAGGTGAGGGATACAAGCACACGGGTTGCCCTCGGTGTAAAAACCTCACAACTGGGCCAAGCACATGATACAAATCGATGTAGTTTAATTTGCCTGAACGTTGAAACGTTTCCTGTTAGAAAATTTGGTTCAGTAATCGTAGATTAGTGATCTGCTTCTATTTTAATGTGCTTTTATTGTGGACACTGTTTAACTCTTCCGCATTTTATGAACATTTATGAATTTGGCGCACACCACAGGACACCCAGGCTAACCTGAAGATCCAGTGCGTGTAAATTCACTTAACCTTCCTTTATGTTCACTGTGGTTTAAAATAATGAATTCAAAACAAAATCTATTTCTATGCACTTTGGTAGAATGGAAAAATAACAGTAACAATATTATTGTTTAGTAGTATTTACTAGGTTTGAATGATACAAACTGACAAAAATCATGTACATTATGTCTCTTCCCTTTTGCGCATGTCTAAAGGATGCGACGAGCTCTGGGCAACTCCATGCAAGCCTCCAGCTCTGATTGGTTATCAGTTGAAACAATGAAATTACTTCTGATTGGCCAACTCAGTATGCATGAAAAACTGAACTTACAGCACGCAGGTTACTCTTGTGAAGCGAACTAGCTTCAAAAGAAAAAAAGTTCACAAAACAAACACTAGTGAAACCCCTAAAAAGTCCTTCCTTGAACAAACAAACAACTTCAATGATTGATTTCTGCTCTACTGTAGTGTCGAAATGTGAGAATTTTTGTTGAAGTGTGAGAGTTGTTCTAATTAGTTAGCCATTGTTCACAGGGTATAAATGTTAGCGTTAATGTATTCGTGGGTGTTTTGTGACCTCATAGAATTAATGTGTTGGAAATATTCGCTGGTAACGGTCTAGCTTTATTTGTACTTCAGGGCTCTTCATCTACCTTTGAGAGTAATAATTAATTGTTATTTAGAGTCAGTAACCTCAAGTATACACTGTGAGACCTCAATTGCTAGATTTTGACTATACTTGTATAGGGTTGCCTAGGGGTTTCACTCGTGTTTGTTTTGTGAAGAGCTCTGGGGTCAAGAATGACTTTACGTGTAAAACAGTGCATTTTCTCTGTCAAACAGCCATACTGTAAAAGATCTATTAAGCCCCCAGGGGGTTTATTTAATTTCAGGCCTCAATAATCGGGGGCTTATAAGAGATGGGGACTCATTTCAGATCTTAAACACATTGTTTTTGTCTTCAAATAGTTTTTGTACAAAATTCAAACAACTGCAGTGTCACTTTATTATTAAATAAAGAGTTATTTCATAAAGAACAACAACCAGTATTATGTGTTTGCATGTATATTTGTTTAAAAACAAACAAACTATGCCTTATGAAACAAACTAGGCTTTATGAAGTGGACTTTGGGTTGGGGCGGGGGGCTTATTACAGAGGGAGGGTTAATAAAGACAGGGCTTAATAGAGCTTAAACAGTAATTGAACATACCAGCTTCATAAAGTGTTTTGTGTCAAAATGAAATGTTTTTGTTTGAAGCAACTGCAACAACAGTTGTTCTTGAAAGAAGGGGATTAGTTTCTAAAGAAACTGTGGTACTGCATCAGTGGGGGAGTGAAACACGAAAATTTGGTTTATCAACAGAGTTGATAATGTAAATTGACCACCGTACAGGGATTCGATTAGCTGACGTTTCGAGCATTAGCCCTTCTTCGGATCGAATTGAGGAATTGTGGGTTGTGTATGGTTTATATACAGAAAATGGAGCTACGCTATTGGTGGTAACATGGTAACGTGAAAAACAGGAATAAATTAATTGAATGAAAAGCGCTCGTTGATACCGTGGGGATTAAGAGTGCCAATATGAAAGATCAGTTTTTGCTCGAGATTTTACGGCTTTCCGTGGTACCTTGATGTAGGGAAAGGCTGGAGATCGACATGTGTTGTTTGGAATGGTTAGGGAGATTAAAATGCTGAGTGACAGGTTTGGATGCATCTTTGTCATCTTTCTCAACATCACGAAGACGTTCTCGGAATCGGTCACCTAGTCATCTTCCTGTTTCGCTGATGTATAACTTTTTGCATATTCAAAACACTGACAAAATATCGGGCCCTAAGCGATCTGTTAAGATCACTGATCGTTTCACGTGTACCTCCGCAAATGTTATCTATTGCATAACCTGCACATTATGCAAAAAGTTATACATCGGCGAAACAGGAAGATGACTAGGTGACCGATTCCGAGAACATCTTCGTGATGTTGAGAAAGATGACAAAGATGCATCCAAACCTGTTGCTCGGCATTTTAATCTCCCTAACCATTCCAAACAACACATGTCAATCTCCGGCCTCTCCCTACATCAAGGTACCACAGAAAGCCGTAAAAATCTTGAGCAAAAACTGATCTTTCAAATTGGCACTCTTAATCCCCACGGTATCAACGAGCGCTTTTCATTCAATTAATTTATTCCTGTTTTTCACGTTACCATGTTACCACCAATAGCGTAGCTCCATTTTCTGTATATAAACCATACACAACCCACAATTCCTCGATTCGCTCTGACGAAGGGCTAACGCTTGAAACGTCAGCTAATTGAATCCCTGTACAGTGGTCAATTTACATTATCAACTCCGTTGATAAACCAAATTTTTGTTCTTCTTGAAAGGCTTGGCATAAACTTGATAACTTACTACCAGTAGTTTTTGTATAAGCCACTGTAGGCTTAAATCTTTATTCCTTGTTATGCAGGCCTGTAGGGAGGGGTGGTGAGATAGGTGTGTTTCAGTAGACTAATATAACTGGTAGTCACATGAATGAAGATGCTCTCTATTAACCATTTGAGTTAGTAATATACAGTGTATAACAGTTGGATTTATTATTTATATTAACAGGCTGGAAATGGTGATGAGTGGGATGACTGGGGTCACATGGAAGAATTCAGTGTGAAGGTTGAACCTGCTTGCAGTATAGTGCAGCAGCAGTCACCCTCTGATGATGATGATCTGTTCCGTGATATGACACCTGTCTTTCAAAAGACAAAGAAAGTAAGTGATCTTTAATTCTACAATGGCACACTAGACTCCCTTGAAGAGAACACACAGAAGGAAAGCATGGACTGCTGAGGAGGAATGACACCCGTGCAAGGCAGACTGCTCTAAGAGCTACATGTAATGTGGATTCTTATTTCATGTTTCTCTTTCTGAACTTGAAGGACTTCTCTCCAAGGGAAAGTGTTAAGCTGTGCAATAAAAAATAATGACGACAATGGTGATGATTGATACATGTAGCTGGTCCTGATCGTGTCTGATTGTGTCTGTTGAGAGAGCTGAGCTGACTTCAAACTAAATTCAGAAACTGCCCCTTTTTATTTTGGTGAAGTGTGCTATTTCCTTAACTGTTCTAAATAAGTGTCCTATTTGAACAAAAGTATAAGGTACTACGGGTATTTAGTCTTTTTTTAAGACAAAATAATTTATCTGAGCAATAACTGAGCTAAGACATGTGAACATTTTTTTTAGTGCATAAGCAAGTTTGATGTTACTGTTTTTTGCTTTCAGATTGTAGTCAAGAAAAAAAAGGTTTATGCTGATGAGAATGACACACTACAAACAGAGAGTTCATCAACCCGTTTGAAGTTTGATGTCAGCTATCCACCAGTGGAAGTAAGCATTATGCTTCATTACTTCTTAACAATATTTTGGCAGTAATGTAACAGTATTGTAACAGTAATGTAACAGTAATGTAACCCTGTCATTTACAGAATAATACTGTGGTCATGTGACTTAAATTTTGATCCAAAGGTCAGTTTCCCTTCGGGAAATTGGGACGGAGGGAGGGGAGAGGAAGGCCAGACACAGCAGCATTCTGTGCATGAATTTCGGAGGTACTTACTGGATGAAGCTCAAAGGCCAATAACACCAGTGTCACCAACAGACCAAGTGGTTTCTTGGAATCAAGCTACATGTACCTCTTAGAGAATGTGCTGTGGACAGAACTGAATTCGGGGAGAAAATTTAAGAAGCTCTAGCATTCTTCCTTGGGACTGAACTACAAGAATTGTACCTCAAGAACCTTGTAATTGAAAGAAAAGATTTGCGTGGCATTCTGCAAACTGGCTACAGTAGATAGATAGATAGATAACTTTATTTAAGTGTCAACATTTATAGCGGTTTTCCACTAAGTAAGGACACTAACCTATACTAAAAAGGAAATATATATAAATTTATACACCTAATACAAAGTGGAAACCATGGAAGCTTGAATTTGATTTAATTATATTTACTTTCAAAACTGCTTGCCAAGTAATAGTTCAGGGGCCTGTATTGGTCCTCCAGGCTCCAAATCATTTCACCTGTGAAAGAAGGAAATCAATAAAAACGTAGCAAATAGTATTGTAGGCTTGATTTTTGCCACTCACTTGGGTCTGGAGTATCCTCCCTGAGACACGTGGGCATCCGGTTGTGTTTGCAACATAAATTTAAAATTCAATGTACACTGTATTCATCGTTAACCGGTTGCCGTAAATGTCATCAGACCCCAAACTTACATTATCTTTTGCCAAATCTGGTCAAGTTACTTATTACAAAACCAACACTGCAGACATCTCTGGGTTTGCGGAGTGCATGCAGAGGTTTTAATTTTAGATGGACCTTAATTGAAATACTTGTAGCTGAGACGAGTTTGAATTCTGGGGTCAAACACCCATAAAACCATTGCATTCAAGTTCCTCTGAATGCTTGTTTTGTGGTACAGTGCAAAATCATTCACAAAAGAAAATAACGGTTTCCTTGGCTAGTTCCAAAACAGGATTGGGTTGGGGGGGGGGGGGGGAATCTTGGTTTAGGTTCAAATTAATGCTTCCTTTTCCTCACCATTCAGCTTTTCCTATGCAGGTTATGGTATGTTCCTCAAGCATCAATAAAGTTCTATCCTAAAATAATTTGATACAAAGAGGGTATGATTCTTGCTCTCTTCCATTGGTGCTCATGTCCCAAAATTTATTGAATTTTACTTGACCAACACACAAGTAATAAAAATAGTCCTGCCTTTAGAAAATCCAGGAGTACATGTGATACAATTTACATAGTATAAGGAAGTACAGAAGTCAATGTTACCTTTCATAAGTTGGATCGTGTTAACAGGATTATCCTACTTTTTCATTAGCCAGGACTGGGCACATGGGCCGAAGAGTCTACAGTGTGGGACGAGGAGGGTGTTTCAGAAAAAGACATTGATTTACAAACAGAAAAACTGAAGAGAGAGAGAAAGCAGGCAGAAAGGGAACGACGTGCCATGGAACAGCAAAAGAAAAGAGAGGAGAGAGAAGCACACAAAGTTGAACACAAGAAACCACATGGACATTTTGGAGTCAGGATATCTACGTAACATTATGAGTGCAAGTGAAGACCCAAAGGTATATGTCAACATCTTACACAGGATGTCAAATAAGGCATTCGTAGTGCCAGATAAAACTAGCAAGCCAGCAGGGGTACAGGAAAAGCAGGAGGAAAAGCTGGTTAACAATACATCATTTTGGTACTGAGGGATTAGTTACTGTCGGCAACACACTTGACTTTGTCTCTCATGTACAGTACACTCTTGTGTGCCAAATCCTGGTTTATGAGCACTCACTTAACCCAGACAGCTTGTTATTATGGACTGTTTTGTCAATAATAAGGAAGGCTAAAAATTATCTAAAATAAACTTGCTTGATGGGGATGTTATTCATGATGTATTTTAATGCAAATTAACAATCAACAGTTTCTTTGCTGAAACAATCTCATAATTTTGGCGGGTAATTCAGGTTTATTGTAGAGTTTAAAATGCATTGTGTCAGAGGCATCTAGTATCACTTTGATTGAAGGAAAATTACAACTTACTATTAATGATAATTTTGTCCAGTTCATTGGAGATGCTTTGTAAGCTCCC
Source organism: Pachyseris speciosa (assembly GCA_016490735.1). Taxonomy (NCBI): domain Eukaryota; kingdom Metazoa; phylum Cnidaria; class Anthozoa; order Scleractinia; family Pachyseridae; genus Pachyseris; species Pachyseris speciosa. Next base: position 1,483,605 of record JAEMWC010000085.1, on the reverse strand, counting down.
TGAAGGGACTACCCTGAGGTCTTACCTATTTATTTTGCTTTTAAATAAAGGTGTCTGTCTGTCTGTCTGTCTTATATATACAAGTGTGCAGTTTCAGTTTTGCCCTCAAAAGACTGAATTATGTGTTATGTATAATTTGAGGTTTTTAACCAAAGTTAACAAATAAAATTCTCAAACTTCACTGTATAAGTAAGTAATATTTCCAAATATCATGTTAAAACTTCTCTTTTTCCTCGCTCCTAACTTTCTAGATGTCTGTGAGTTCAACAAAAAAAATACATAGTTATATATAATCATACCGTTATATTAGATTATTTATTTATTTATATATTTATACAATGGATGGCGTAACCCTTGCATGTTGTTGGTCTAGAGGAGTTTGTGATTTAAGTATTAACACACAGAGGACATGAAAATGTGGTAAGAACATTCTTACCACATTTGAGTTTCTTTGTTCTCACCACAGTTTCATGTCTTCTGTGTGTTATCAGAGTACACATACACAGTCAAATGGAATCTATTTTGTTAACTACAATTGACAAATGTGTTGGCCCATCCGATTCTCAAGGCTCTAATGACCTTCCTTTAAATCTCTGCTCATCCCTAAAAACAGATGTACTACAGTGGGATTTCAGTCCTCTCCTGCAAAGGCACTAGTTTTCGAGGACGAGGTAGGCTTTTTATCAGCAACTCTTCTGAGGTCTGTTCAGTGGGTTGTCTTGACTCACTTCCCACACTATAACTCTCGTCACGCTCCTTGAAATCACGCGTTTTCCTCTGTTTCTTCTTTCTGTCATGCTTCTTTATTTCCTCTTTATGGTGTGATGTACGCTGATGAGGTATTGGTGTTGGAACTCTCTCTCTTTTTTCTCTTGCCCACTGCTCACCCAGCATTGCAGGTTCCCTTGCTCCTCCTTCGTTTTCCTCTGCAACCCTCTGATGATTCCTCTGCTTTATGTTTCTCTTCTTTCTCTTTGAATGACCATCACCTTCATGAAATTTGTGTTGGTGTTTTTTCCTTTTTTTGTCTCTTATCTCTTCATGAACTGTGAATGTTGTTTGCGTTTCATTGCTTGTAGTATTTTGTATCCGCTCTTCACCATCA
>JAEMWC010000085.1:1467500-1477500 GCA_016490735.1 Pachyseris speciosa | reverse complement strand
TGATATATTAGGAAATATCACTTTTTGGGCACTCAAAGCCATAAAAACATAGGGCCAGTTATCACAGGGGAGGGGGGGGGGGTTACTCCCAGAAAAGTTGGATGGGGCTGGGACTTCGTGAAACCCTTACCCTATTTCAGACCAAAATCTGCGATTTTCCCTACCCTATTTCAGACCTGACCAAAAATTCGATACCCTGGTTGTTTACCATTTACCACAAATTCCCAGAAATTCCAGTTGGAATGTAAATGGTAAACGTTTTTTTGGTCCATCCCACTGGAAAATTCCCAGGACAATTGGGAGTTCTGAAAAGGTAGTCCTGTTTTCCTGGTTGGGACGTTCCCAATGGAAATTTGTTTACCATTTAGAAGTTTCTATGTTCATACTAGTTTCAGTCCTCTTGGCTTTTGGCTGAGCGTAATCTATCCAATCAGTGAGCATGACGTGACAATCTGGAAATTCTTGGCAAATGGTAAACAAAATGTACCATTCCTTCTGAACAAAAATTCCCAACCGAAATTTCCAGAATTTTTTCCTGAATGGTAAACAACCCCTATTTCAGACCTATTTCACATACATGGTTGGCATAAACATAATTTGAGTCGGGAGGGGCTTTTGTTGATGGTCTTATTACCTAATGATGAAGAAGTAGCTTCTTCTAAAAAAAACATACCCAATTCAAGACTAGAGTACATGAACCGTATCTTATTGCCAAAAAAAATAAAAAACAACTAAAAAACCATACCCATTGGGGCCACAGATACCTACCTATATCCTATATAGCCCATATAAGGGAGCCCCCGCCCCTGGGCAGTTATTTCCATACCACTGCAAAACAACAGTGTCCATTATGCCTTGCTCTACAAAGGCCTCTGATGCATACAACATGGCTTTTACTTCATGTACCAGATGCAGTATAACATTGACTAACATTATCAGTGAAGTGGACTCAACACCTCGCATTCTTAAATTAGTTGCTCCCTTTTTTTCTTACGTTACTGATCATAGTTAATGGAGGGAGACGCCATTAACTATGTACTGATCTAAAGAAACTTTGGAAAATTGTGTTAAATCTGACATCCTTAGAGTTTGGTAGAATTTTCATTACGAGCGTAGTCTTTACGGATTTTAGATAAGAAAGTTACTGACCTACTAGCTTGATTAGCTTCTACGGTGAAACGGAATTTAATTTTGAGTTTTAAAAAAAACCATTAATTGTCACAGGACGCATTCTATCAACATGTATCAATCTTCCAGAAATATCAGCCATTGGATTGGCTGTAGTATTCAAGATACGTAACCTTGATATGTCAAGTGAAAACATGGTTATTCTATGTGTAGAGCTCTGCGGCTAGTAAGCTTTATATATAACAAAGAATAGGCCTCTGAATTGTGATCAACAACTTACCAGAATGGGCAGTAACTTGAGTCGGAAAGAAAACAATTGCTAGAAATGTTGGGTACAAGACAAGGGGTCGTATCACTCCAACACACATCACAATGACGTCTTCAGCTCAATAGTGAAGTTTCTTAGTAGATGCTTTTTTAAAATCAAAGCTTAAGTAGCCTAAGCATAAGCTAAAGCTTAAGCTTAAATACAGTATTCATGTAGGCGATAGCGAGCAGTTGTAGGCCACAAAGTACAGTACATAGTTCTTCGCACTGAGCAAGGGAAATAATATTTGACCCTCATTTGACTTTTGTCTTCCCAGCAGGTCGATCACTTGGCAACACAAAATTGATTGCAGCGGCAAAAATATTAAAATGAGTTTTGGCTCATTAAAAATGCCTAAGAAACAATAAGCTTACCATGAGAGTGACAAAACAAACATCCTGAGAGAGCATGTAGAATATAAATATATTAATCTGTCCAGATAGTTTTAAATGCATGTTATCTGGCGGCTTTTCAACCAAACGTACTCAAACTTGTTGAAACTGCTTATTTTGAGATACCCTTCCATGTGAGAATCGATTTACTTCAATTTCATTGATTTTCAATGAAGTTTGGATTTGTTCCCAGGCCCTTACTCGTTTAGAACATGGCCCATAGGACAAAGACCGACACAAAGACCACAAGCTGACGAGGATGAAAAAAACTTTTTTGCCACGCGGCAGTGAGTGGATTTCCACAAACCAGATCGATAGTGTATGGGAATTTGTCAAAGCAGTAAGTAATGAGGGAAGGAAATTGGATTGAATTCGCTGCTTGTTCATTCTCAAAATCTCGGAAGTTTTTACTTAGTGAAGTTTGTTTTTCCAGGTGGATTGGAGTGAACGTTGGTTAATAAGCCTTATAGTTTTCCATGCTACAACTTTGCTATGCGTAGTTAGCACCAGAAGATACACAAATTTTCAAGGAGTTCTGTTTTTGTGTCTATGTAAGTAATATGATACCATCTTAGATAAGTCTTATTTCCATTTGAGAAACGCATTGCTTTTGAAATTTAATGTTATTGTGCTAAGACATGTTCATAACTTCCCTAGTCTTAATTACAAGCTGGTTGATGCATTTTTGCCCACCTGCCTTGGCTTTCAACAGCAATATTTTGAGTAAATTAAGACATTTCAAGTTAGTAATGACAGTCAAATTTTGAGTCATGTTTGCCCAGTTGCTCATGATTCCCTGACAATTAAGGATAAAGAGGATCATTTGGTGCTTGGGCCCCTCAAGAAAAAATAAAAAAGACTATTAAATGAAAGGGAAGGGGGCTTGGCCGTTGTCATTGTTATTGAGAAACGTAAGAGGTGCTTATATTTATTTTTACAATAACTGTCAAAATTCTTGTGCACTGATTGGCTAATTTTTATCATCAATGAGAGTACAGACAAATGAAATTTTAATTTATGCACAAATTTGTTTCAAGATGGAGTAGGGTGACACGCAGGACTTAAGTATTGTTTTTAACTTTCGTTTTGTTGATGACACCCACCCTGACTGGGAAAAAGAGCTAGTCGAGAATTATCATATATTGAACACATGTCTCTTGTAGAAGCTCCTGAAAATGAAGCAACTGAAAGAAAATTGTCCATGTTTCTGAATTAAGCGTAGACAACTTTCAAAAAATTGTTTGAGATGCTTAGTCCAAAGGTTCTAATCGAAACATAAGTTAAAGTGGTTTGTGAAGATTTTTCCAGGTAAAGACACAACAACAATTCTAGCAGTCCAGTTTCTTTTGAAAAAAAAAACATTTACTAGCGAGACTTCTTGTTTTAACAAAAGTTTCACCAGCTACAAAAAACTCCTCATAAACTGTTCATTAGACATCAATGTACCTTCTGTTAAGTTTCCCGCCTGGTACTCTGAAAATGAACTAGTAAACAAAAAAACTTGCTCAGACTGTGGAAGAGCCAGGCAAAAGTCTTCAATGTTTTTAGGCCAAGGCATGGACCTATACATAAATGTTTTATATCTCCACAAGGCTTTTCAGGTCGTATTTTGAATTTGATTCAACTTTCTGCAGCAAGTGAAGATTTTAATTTATGAGAGGTATTGGCCTCCGGCATCAAATTGTCAACTTTTTACCCAATGAAAGTTGTTTAGCTGCTGTAAATAGCCAATCAGAAAGCAAGAAAAGCTATTGACAATGTTTGCGGTTCTTTACAGTGGCTTTTCTTCTCATTTAAACCGGCAGTTGACCATTTTGGGGTTTGTTATTCTACTGAAAAACAAATTGACGTCAGTTTTTATGTGTCTGTCCTGTTATTGATGATGAGTTGTATCATAACATTGTCAAAGTTTGTGTGGAACCATGAGCCAAAGGTAAATACTTTGACAACGTTATGACACAATTTATCATCAGTAAGAGGACAGACACATAACTGATGTCAATTTGAGAGTTGATTAATGCAGGTTACTCTCTCTAGACACCCTAACCCCCTCTGAATTTTCAATTATACACCATGTTCAAAATCTCTTGTATGTGACTTCTCTCTTAAGGGATCATGACCCCCACTGTAGCTGAAGGTTTGGAAATTTCCTTTGTTTTCCATCTGTGGTAAGCAGCCACCAGATGGATAAAATGTACATGTAGCTGCATTCTATAATTATTTCAAGGATATATAACTGTGACATTCTTCTGTTCTAACATTCTTAGTTTATAATAATAATAATATAAGTTTATATTGTAAATTTGATATCTTCTTATGCATAGTACAAACTGATTGGGCTACCTCGGTTGTATTGACTTTCGTACATTGCTTTCTTTGGTGGATAAGCAACCACATTTGCTAGTTCTGAGGGTGGAATTGCTTAGTAGAGTCATCTGTTTCTGTTTGTAACAATTTGCTTCTGTTTCAGTGGGTCTGGCATTTGCCTCAGAGCAACTTAATATCCTAGGTGCAAAATATTGGAGGTGAGATAACTACAAGTATGTGTTAGGCTAGAAAATATCCATACCTTCCACATGGAAAACAAGTATACATGTGGTGTGGCTAAAATTAATTTTTGGTTCAAAATTTTTTAAACCAGTTTGATTTTTATTTCCTTAGTTCAAGGGAAATAAAAAATAAACTGGTTTGAAAATTTTCAGACCAAAACAAAATTAAACAGTTCGACATTCATTGCTGTCTTATAGTGAATCCATAGAAAGAAAAATGAAAAATAAGTACGTCAATAATTTAACTGATTTGCATAACAATGAGTGTTTCCGTCTGTTTTTAGTTTTTCAGGTGTATTAGAACACCAATTATCGCTAAATAATGTACAAAATATTTCCATTTTGTCAGTTGTTTGGTTTGTATTTGAAGTTAACTTTCATTTCAAAAATAATTATCCTGAAGTGATTAAGTACATAATATTGGTTTGAACCTTTTAACTTAGTTTATTGAACTAAAGAAATATAGAAATGTCTTGATCTTATTGAAACATTGAATGATACAATGTGAGGATTGGAGAATGGTAAATTGCTGAGACTGTGAGACCACCAATGGCAAGTTTCCAACAGGAAACCTGCACAAAACCAAACATCTTCACACTAGCTGGAGGCTCGAATATCATAATTCCAGGTTATTGACAAGTTTAACCATTTTCTTGGTTTGTGTATGACTTCTGTCCAGCGAACAACATTTCAAAAATATTTCAAAGTTCACTCAGCAGACAGGTAAATACCTTGTTAAAGTGTAATTATAACAGTCTTCATTTGGTGACTTTTTTTCATTCCAGGACATTTGCACGGGAGCAGTATTTTGATTCACATGGTTTATTTATTACCGTGGTGTATTCAGGTCCAATTCTCTTCAACTGCTTTGTTATGACTGTAAGTAACAAATGTCTATTCCTGTTCCATGACATAATTTGCACTTGAATGATATTTTTTCTTCAAAAAGTAGTATTTGGAATCGGATAAAGGTAATTTTGGCTGATGGCTCAACAATTATCTTCTTTTTTGTTAACACTTTATTGCGCTTTATAAACTATACTTTTCTCTACTTGTGGCTGTATCCTGTAGGTTTTGTGGTTATGGACAGCAGGCAAGATGCTAATTGTTGTAAAGAGAGGGCAGCTGAAAGAAAAGAGCAAAAAAGAAGCTGAAGATAAAAAGTGAAGTAAACTGACAGTTGTTGGCTGACACAAATAAGATCTGATCACCACACAGAACATAAGAAATGGGAAATTGATGGTGATATTTATCAGGCTGTAAGAACAATGCGAAAAGAAGGCTGTCAAGAACGACTATAGGAGGTTTAATTTGTTAGAAGCAACTATGGAAGCTGTCTCCAGTAATTCCAAGTCACAGGGACCGTGTGCTATTGAGCTGTAGAACATAAAGTTTAACTAATCTTATTTAATTGGCCATAATCCAGAGTAAAAATACATATCATGATTGCTTCAAATCCTTCACACGAGGTTGTTCAGTGGGTCTTTTATTCCATCAAAGTTTACATATATGCCCGGTATATAAGCAAACTTTAAAAGTTTGCCTGAAACAAAAAAAAATCTAATGGCTATTTCATTAATTCATACTTCGGAATTGCGGGTGCTTAGCCATCACTAAAGGTGGTTCAGAACTCTTCCGGCATTTTCAACAGAGATGTCAGCATTGGCTGTACCCACCAAAGAAAGATTTAAAGATGGCAGAGATGTTTAGGTAGTACGTACATCAATAATAGGTTTTGCGGCTGGCAGAAAGGAACCAGTACCGCAGTCGAACCCGTTCTACAGACACTTTTTTTAACAATGGATCACTGGCCTTTCTAACAGAACAGCCATGCATTAAGAAATTGAGAACCTTTACAGTGTCACCTGAATCGTCAACTGCTTGTTAGTTTTCTTTCTGTAGGGTTTTTTCGTTTTGTCAGTAGTGTATATGAAAAGTACCGTTAACGTAAATGGCGTAAATGATTGTAAGTAGTGGTCTTTGTGTCGCAATCAGTAAATTTGTTTTAAAAAATGATAATAAAAAAAGAAAAAGAAAAATTAATTTTTGGTACTGGTGAAACCAGTCTGTTTACTCTCTTTCGTCCTTGCTCCAGTCTCACCGAGCTATTAGGGAGCTTAAGCAACGACAACGACGACGGCAACGAAAACGTTAATATTTCGAAATATAACTTCTCGTTGTTGTAACTCTTTAATAATAATAATAATAATAATAATAATAATAATAATAATAACAACTTTATTTAAGTCGCAAATCGTTCTACCGAGCACAGATGCTCTACTAATTCAAATCAAATCAACGCTAAATCAAATCAAATGTTGGTTTTTGGCGAGAGGGGAAAACCGGAGTACCCGGAGAAAAACCTCTCGGAGAAGAGTAGAGAACCCACAAACTCGGCCCACTTATGACGCCGAGTCCGGGAATAGAAAAGCGACACATTGGTGGAAGGCGAACGCTCTCACTCCTGCTCCCCTTTCACTCTTTCGCGATTATTCGAAATTGCTGAACTTAAAAAATGCTGGCGAACTGTCCAGGGACTAAATTGCTATGAACGACGTTAAAGTTAGGAGATCGATAGAAAAACTTCCCGTCATGGGTTCACGTTCTCGAGAAAACATACAATTTGGTCATTTCAGTTGTTTTGCAGAGGATGGCAAAGAAATGTACCAAAATGTAAAACGCACGTGCTTAAAGCTCCCTAAAGCGGCCTTCACACGACAAACAAATGTCGGCCAACTCGCATTTGCAAAATCAAGTTAGCAAACTGTTGGCGACGGATAGAACTGGTCTCTATTCTCGCCAACTTTTTTACGTGTTGGCAAACTCACATTTGACGTGTGAACGTGTGTTGTTCACTTTTAACCAACTTTTTGGTGTTCGCCAATGCGAGTTGGCCAAGATTTGTTGGCCGTGTGAACGCCGCTTAATACTGATAGATTGCGTAAACGTAAAGCTTGTGGGATGTGGATGGAGTGACAAGGATACTTCACAAATTAATGTGATCAAGTAAGCTTCTATCAATGCTACTTTTGGGCGGCGACATCCAGCTTAATCCTGGGCCAAATTGGAAATATCCCTGTGGTGTATGCAATAAGGCAGTTAAAAGAAATCAGAAAGGGATACAATGTGATCATTGTGATTTGTGGTGTCACACGAAGTGCTGCTCCGCTGGGGACGAAATGTACCAGATCCTAGCTAATTCGTCTTGTACCTGGATGTGTGTGGACTGCGGGCTACCCAGTTTTTCTGACTCGCTATCTGAGACCTCATTAGACTTATTTAACTCGTTTTCGTCTCTGGAATTATTATCACAGGAATTATCACAGCAGTCATCTTTTACTACACCCTTGAATGATAGATCTGAAGAGAGGAAACGTTCAAACAAGAACAATTTAACCAAGCTGAAAGTCCTGAGTCTAAATTGTAACAGCATCAGAAGTCAGCATAAAAGTGGCCTTCTTAAAACCCTTATTGATTCTGAGAAACCTCATATTATCCTAGGCTCTGAATCAAAGTTGGACTCATCAATTTCTAATGGTGAGGTTTTCCCATGCGACTATGAGATCTTCCGTAAAGACAGAATAAGTGACAATCCTGCTGGAGGGGTTTTCATTGCTATTCATAATACAATTCTTGCAACACACCAACCAAAACTTGATAGTAATTCTGAAGCCATATGGGTTAAATTAGAGTTTTTCAAGCAAAAACCTCTGTATTTAGCATCAGTTTATCGCCCACCAGGATCCCAAGAAGGGGCTCTTGATGAGCTTGAAAACTCCTCGCTTTTTCTTCAATCCAATGGATCATGTCCACGTGTTATACTTACAGGTGATTTTAATGTACCAGATATTATGTGGGAGCAGTCTTCAGTATCTTCAAATCCACAATATGGCCTATCCTTGAATCAAAAGATGTTGAGCGTTGTTGAAAACTCTGGTTTGACACAATTGGTGACCTTCCCAACCAGAGGAGAGTCAATATTAGACCCTGTTTTATCTAGCCATTCTGACTTAGTATCCAATATTCATAGTACAGGAGGCATAAGTGACCACTCAGCGGTACCCTTTGACTTAAATCTGACAATTAAATTGAACAAGAAAAAGCCAAGATCTGTATATAAATTTAGTAATACTGATTTTAATGAAGTGAGAATGGATGCTACAGAGCTTAGCAAAGCCTTCTTTGCTAGAAATCCTTTGGATTATTCTGTTGAGGATAATTGGCAATTTTTAAAACCGGTCTGATGGAAATCTTACACAAGAGAGTCCCCACAAAGAAACTGCGGTCATGGAGTGATACCCCATGGATGACAAGTGATTTAAAAAGATTGCTAAGGAAGAAGAAAAGATTATATAACAACTACAAGAGATCAAATAACCCAGATGACAAGCAGAAATATCGTCAATTTCAAAAATACTTGAATGGGAATTAAATTACGCAAGGCCCAAGATGATTTTATAGCAGCAACACTGGATATTGAACCTAGCGATAAACCCAAGAAGTTTTGGTCTTATATAAAAGCTAAGAGACAGGATCAGATTGGCATTCCTCCCCTAATGAGTGATACAGGAATTAAAGTCGATAGTCTTGGTAAAGCTGAAACTCTGAATGCTCAATTTCAACAAGTATTTACATAGGAAGATGTATCATCTATTCCCAATACAGCCTCTTGTGGTACAGCAGGTTTGGATCCAATAATTTTTGATGTTGAGGGAATAAAAAAGCTCCTTCAGAACCTTGACTGCAAAAAGGCAAATGGTCCAGATGATATCCCTACTCGACTTATCAAGGATAGTGCTCCTGAAATTGCTGAAGTAGTATGTTTTCTGTTTAACCAATCTTATAGTTTAAGTCAGCTTCCTACAGATTGGTGTAAAGCTAATGTTGTACCAATTTTCAAGAAAGGCACTAAACAAGACCCTAATAATTACAGACCAGTATCTCTTACTGTAGCTTTGTGTAAAGTGATGGAACAAGTCATCTATCGGAGCATTATGCAGCATTTGGAGCATAATAACATCTTGTATTCCAAACAACATGGTTTTAGAAAGAATCATTCGTGCGAAACTCAACTCCTGCTCACTATTGAAGACCTAGCAAAGAATTTGGATGAGGGATCTGAAGTTGATCTACAGATTTTTTGATTTCAGCAAGGCCTTTGACAAGGTACCCCACCAGAGATTACTCCCAAAATTGAATTATTATGGAATTCAGGGGAAAACACTTGCTTGGATTAATTCGTGGCTTACAGAGAGATTTCAACGTGTAGTTGTGGATGGTGAAGCTTCTAGCTTTGTTAAGGTCACCTCAGGAGTACCACAGGGTACAGTTCTGGGTCCTCTTATGTTCTTACTGTTTTTTAATTATATTGGGATTCAATTATCATTGGGAACCTTCCTGTCTCAGCCCTGCACGCATTGTTATTGCAGTATTTATTAACTCCCAGCAACCACTTTAAGAATTTATTTTGAACTAATTCTGCTGGATCCTTTTCTAATTTCCCATTGCAATCAATCCCACACATCTCACTCGCATAAAAGAGTATGGGAGATATCAGTGCATCAAATAACTTCATCGTTAATTTTATATTTTCTCTGAAGTGGTCTCCCATCTCTTTTCGTAAT
>JAEMWC010000085.1:1440000-1462500 GCA_016490735.1 Pachyseris speciosa | reverse complement strand
AGGTATCGTCAAATTAAGTACCATCTTCGCAGCAAAGCCGGGTATGGATAAAGACGTAGAGCGATTATGCAAGGTTTGTCATGGCTGTCAATTGACTTCACGTTGTGACCTAGTTTTACCCCCAACCGCTCCGTGGCAGAACTGCAGTGCGGATCTTCGTGGACCTTTGCCCACGGGAGAGAGCATTTTGGTGGTCGTATAGGCTATTTCAACAGATTCTTAGAGTGCAAAGATCATTGACGCCCTATCTTCTATGTTTGCCCGATTTGGTGTACCGTTTTCTCTGAGTACAGACAATGGTTCGTGTCAGAAGAATTTGAGACGTTTCTAGGCACGCATGGTGTTGAACATCGTAGGTCTACGCCGTTGTGGCCACAAGCTAACGGCGAGGTTGAAAGTCAGAATCGTTCATTGCTCAAGTGCTTACAGATAGCGCATTTGGAAGAAGAAAAACTGGCGTTCAGAACTGATTTCTTGGTTAACTGTGTACAGATCTACCCTGAAGGTCACTACAGGTGCTAACCCTTTTTCTTTGATGTTTGGTCGAGTTATGAGATCAAACTGCCGGAACTGTGAAGGGAGACTGTTGATGTTTCGAGAGAGGAGACTCTTGATAGAGACTGGTCCAACAAACTGAAAGGGAAGAAATATGCAGATGACAAGAGAGGGGCTGTTCCCAAGTCCATTAGGGTCGGTGATGCCGTGCTATTTAAGGCAGAGAAGACGAACAAGTAGTCTAGTAATTGTGATGCCCTAGTCCGTACACGGTTGTGCAGAAGACAGTGAGTTAAGTTACTCCCAGAAAAGATGATGGAGTAAAGCTCAAGCGGAATTCTGCTTTGATCAAAAGGTACTATGAACAAGAAGGTGCATCCACTTCCGTTGCGTTCGAAGGTGCTTCGTGTCCTACAAGTGGTTGCGAGGGAGAAAAGCAGAGACCAGCACAGATAAAAGACGGTACGGCACGACAACCAGAAGTTCGCCAAGAAACTCTTGGGCTCTCTTGGAAGATCAACGCGCGAAGGCCTTCTCGATTCAAAGATTTTCTTTTGTCGTTGACGGATTGAAAGACTATTTTGTACTTTGTTCTAAAGGCTCGCGTGGCTGACCTTGTTTATGGATGTGACAAGTTTGAAATAGAAAGACTTTTAATAGGACAATGCAAGGACTGTTTCTGGTGTTTAGATAGAAGAGGTTTTACGTTTCAGCTATGTTTAATATTTTCTGATTAGTAGCTTCTTGTTGTATTGTTCTTTTCTTTTTGTTCAAGATGCGCAATTGTAAAACAAGGCTGTTTTTTATTCTCTAAGAAAAGGAGGGAATGCAGTGTCGAAGCGCGAGAAATGTAGTAATTAGATTGCTATTGTTAAAAGGGTATAAATGTTGGCGTTAATGTTGTGACCTCGTACAGGGTAGAATAAACGTGTTGGAAGTGCTGGCGGCCTAGCTCCATTTGTGTAGAATAATGAATATCTGTCGAGAAGCAGAAAGTTCATGGAAATGACAACAGTAATGTGCCAACATGAAGCCGAGTCCTCACAAAGTCGCATGGTTGTTGTGACATCAAGGGATACTGGACATGCAGTGCACTGCGACACTGGAAGCGTCACATCACCAAACCTTAAAATACATGGGACAAAGAAAATATAACCCCTTAGACTGCGAGCAGTCCCTCTTTCTTTCCTTCGTCGATCTTGTGAGTAAACGCGAAGCCCGAGCGTGCGGAAATTGAGGCGAGCGGAAGTCCGCTCGCTCGACTTGACTTCCGCTCGCCTCAATTTCCGCACGCTCGGGCTTCGCGTTTACTCACAAGATCGACGAAGGAAAGAAAGAGGGACTGCTCGCAGTCTAATAACCCCTATCCCCCCACTAACATTTCTCTATCTTGTCCCACGGTAGTGTTGGAGTGCAAGATTTTAATTGATTGGTGCACTGTAAAAAGTATCAGTTTTTCCAGGTTAAAAGGACAACAAGGTCGATACAAACAGAAGATAAAGGACCACTGAACTCCAAAATGATGCTTGATTATATTTATACTTAGCAATTTACAAATATACCTTGCTATCGCTTTTATATATATATATATATATATATATATATATATATATATATATATATATATATATATATATATATATATATATATATATACTATTTCAGGTTTGTACAGCTCCAAAAACAATCACGGTAAGTGGTAACTACAACAAACATGCTGCCCCTGTCAATATAGTCAATATATTATACCTTTGATAAATCCAGTAATCATCTTAGTCATTTTAACATTTACGTCTAAGCCACTTTAACATTTGCGACATGTAAGGTAACAATCAAACAATGTTTTATGATGCAAATTAAAAAAGCACACAGGGAAATTACGGTCTCTAAGAGTCGAATGACCGTAAATCACCAATAATTACGTATACCACAGGATACCTGTTGCGTGTGCACGACGAAAATTGAGCGCACTATGATCATATTTAACCACTGTCACAATGTTGAATAATAAATGTCATTATTTGCGCTCATGATTGAACGATGAACTTCTTCGTGTTATTTATGTCCTGCTGGAATTGAGAAATACAACATGATAGAAATGCATGTGACATCAAATGTAAACTCCGGAAAAAAAGTCCGAGTTCCAGATGGGATTTGAACCCACGACCCTCCGTGATCTTGACGGACGCTCTAGATCACGGCAGGAGCCCTGGTCACAGAGGGTCGTGGGATCAAATCCCATCAGGAACACATCTTTGATATGCCTCAATGTGACTGCGTGATGCAGTTATGAGTCATACCGTATTTCCTCGAATAAGCGCCCGGGCGCTTATATAAATTTTCGGCTAAAAGGGAGGGCGCTTAATCGTGAGGGGCGCTTATTAAGTTTTTCTTTCAACGAACTGTAAAGTTCTCTATTTTGGCTAATGCACATAAAAGAACTCTGCAAGCACATGGAAATAGAAATAACTGTTGTCTTACTTGTACTGATGCCGGTGTAGTGGATGCCTTTATATGCCAAATATAACAAAAGAAAACAGGTTTTCCTTGTATTCCTTCCATTTATGAAAGTGAGGTGGAGGGCGCTTATTCGAGGGGAGCGCTTATTTGGAATTTTGGCCGAGGTGGTGGGCGCTTATTCGGGGAAGGGGGCTTATTCGAGGAAATACGGTATGTGCAATGATATGTCTTAATGTGACTGTGACGCAGTTACGAGTCATATGTGCCACTCATCATTTGGCTGTGTGACCGTGTGATGCGGTTCCAGTCAAACCCACATTACATCCTTGCTCACCATAGAGTACCAGTAGTACATTATATTACATTAATTACAGCGTCCGTCTAGATCCCATCTGGAGCTCGGATTTTTTCTGAGTTTCCATTTGATGTCACATTTATTTCGATCATGTTGTAAATCTCAGTCTGAACCAGAAAATAAGGGAAAGCGCTTTTTGTGGGCTTATTTATTCACTTGCTGAAGAAATTCTGAAAATTGACAGAACTCACTCGTTTGCTGCGCAAAATCGTAGCTTGAAGCCTTTTTCCTTCCTCAGGGTGGAAGAAGGTGAGCAGTGAACGCGTGTCTTGGCGACCACACGTGTTCAGCGCATTTCCACATTTCATATTTATGTATTATTTACAACCTATACATGGCCATGGCCATGTTTATATTTTTATAATAACTGTTGTCTTACTTGTACTGATGCCGGTGTAGTGGAAGCCTTAAAAATTACAAATATAGCGACAAAAGAAAACAGGTTTTCCTATACATTAGTAAATAATAATAATAATAATAATTAATAGCGTTGAAGATTATTAAAGTAGAAGTAGAACGTACAACAACCTTGACAAAGCCTCCGTTTTGCATGGCTGAAGACATGATTCTGTAACATCAGCTCCAAACAGCGATGGAAATAATTCCTCACCCTTACACACTTGTCAAGGGAAACGAAATGCCCAAATGAATTTTCTAATATAAAATAATGATCAGCAGCGACTAAATATATTTACTGTGATAAAATATTATAAAATATTACTATTACTGAACCAAAGCAAACTAAATAACAAAAACAAAAAATAAAAATCACAAGTCCATGAGTACAATATTAATCTGCCTCTGCTACATATAGCAAAGGCCGATTGGTTGTATACTTTTCAATTTTAATGACTTTAGTTTGAAACCGATGGTGCCACCTGCGCAAATTCTTATTCAAGAACTTCAAACTTCGAGCCTAAACATTAGAAGTAACATATGAAAACTGTTTTAAAAGCCAACCGCAAGTCACAATACAAGGAATAGAATGCCTTTGTTTTGCTTCTGTGCCCACATCAATGCAGGCAAACGAGTGTACACCAGTTTTCACGGGCGCCATTTGACTGTTGTTTCACATTTTTTACGCTTGTGATGATGCTGGGCAATTGTCAATATTTCTTCCTTCCAAAGCACCAGTGTTTGTCTGCAAGTACAGGATACCGTTGACCTAAAGGATACAATAAACACTTCACCATACTTTCTTCACTATCTATTTTAAGAGTGTCAGCTGAGTTCAATTGCGACAGCCAGCGTAAAACAACGAAACTACAAACAACGCTGGCCATCGATAATGGCACCCGTACCCGTTCCTTCCCAAGGCCCGAAACATTTTCCATACTGATCGTTCTCCCGTGGTATCTTGTAACACTGTATGCATGCTTTGTATGCTCTTTCTTTCCCATTCCAACACAGCCTCCAACAACAAAGTACAGAATTAAGTTCAAATTTGTTTAACTGATTGAACGTGTAATCACATACCTCTCCCCATGTATACTTAGTTCGGTTTATTGGTTTCATATTCACTAAAGAATATATTGGTAAAAGGCTTCTAGCATTTTAGCCTCCTTCGCTGACGTCTTTGGGCTCGTCACGAGTTCCTTGCCCACGAATGTCTGCTGAACTGAATTACCACTTCCGTTCGCGGCGGTTAGCCAATCATAGTTCGTTTTCCAATTTATGGAAAGTAGGACTTCGACCCCTGGATTATTTTCACAGACGATGCACGTGAATCGGGTGTCGATTTCCATTCTTACGCGGCTCGTTATTGGTTTCTTCAGAACAAAGGCTAATCGCCGACGAACGGATGTGGCAGTTCAGTTCAGCAGACGTTCGTGGGGAAGGAACGCGTGACGAGCCCAAAGACGTCAGCGAAGGAGGCTACTAGAATTTTGACGTTTTCTATACATGTGCGGTGAAGTAGATAGACTGGTGTGCCCGTTGGTAGGAAATAAGCGATAAAAGACAACTGTTAGCCCATCAACCATATTCTAATGACCCCCCATGTGTTAAAGTTGTACACACTGTGTCTGCCAGTAAATCAATCACAAGTTTGTTAATCACAGAATTTAAAGAACTTACCTCAAAGCGTTCAATACAGCCAGAAAAATCTTGAACAGATGCAGCCACAGCGTTAGGATTGATTGCTGATAATTTGCGCACTCCTCCCAGGTAGAAATTGGAAGGAACATCCAGCGCTATAGCAGAGCCTGGTGATATAACACTCACGGGTGTGTCACCGCTCACAGTCAAAGTTGCGTTCTTCTCCGTTCGGCTCACGCCTACAGTGTACCATGTGTTAAGACTGACTGTTGAATTGCTCTTAGCCTCACGAGAACCTTTGCCAAGGTTGTATCTCAGTTTGACAAGGCTGAAGAAAAATGACATAAAAAATTGTCAATGTTGAAACTATATCAAGTCTTTACACTAGGCTGTTAAGTAAGACTTACGAGCTGCTAAGTTTACTTAAACCAAAATTGTGCGTGTGAAGGCCTAAGAAAAATCCCAAGATAGTTTCCTTTGCATCTCATTATAGTCGGAAAGTTGCTTTGAGGTGTGCGAAGCCTGTCAGTCAAACTTTATTACCCGCTTGGAAAAATCAACTTAAGTATATCTTGAAGTAAAAAACATCACTTGACTTGAAGTATTCCTAAGTTTACTTTGTACCTAGTGTTAAGACTACTAATGTGGGATTGATTCAGAACCATGACCTGAATTGACCCCAAAAAATGCTACAGGGTCACGTAAGGATGCATTTCAGTAAGGAGTTCCTTTTTTTCAATTGAGATACTATTTCATAACACTTCAACAAAAAGTGTCTCAAAAGTCAATCTACAAACTGAGTAAGCAATCACAAGGAACATTGAAAACATCATTAATATATGGATCTTTTTCTTGGAACTGGGTACTCAGTTATCAAGTCTATAGCATCTAAATGTGAGTCTGAGAAAATAAACTAAAATAATTCTCTCATTGAAGTAATTTGATTTTGGTTCAATTAAAATAGTTTTCATTTTAAAATACAGAGTTCCTCTAAAGCATATATTCTATATCTTACCCATCATGTAGGAAAATGGACAAGTAGTCTCCAGTGTTACTCTGGTCAACGTATCCAACATAAAAAAGAATTCCACTGAGTGTAGCTGGTTTGAATCTGATGCTGATCTGTGTTGTTCTTCTGATGTTTGTGCTTTGAAACAGCATATAAGAGAAATTCTGGAACAGGGGTGTTTGTATTGTAACATCTACAATCAATACAAAAGAAAACTAGTGTGTCACATCAATGATACATGTATTTCCACAAAAAGTCTTAAAGTGTCACGATCAAATTTGTGACTCGTGTGTAAAACTGTTGGTGGTGATTATTAGACATTTTGTTGTTTGGGAAGTGGCTCTGAGGAAATGGAGCTACATGTAATGTTTGGTAAGTATTTCTAAGCAAATAAAATAATATAATTTATTTGTTGCCTCTATTTTTCATTTGCACTTTAACAAGATAGTGTATAGTGTACAGTGTACATGTAATATATAGATTTAGCCAAGCCTAAAAGCGGAGCTCCACGATTGTAATTTTTTTGGTACTGGTATTGAACAACTTCGCATGGCTTTCCTTGCGCTAATATTTTATGTTTTAGAGCAGTCAACAGGAATTGACTGCGGTGCAAAAACCTCACAACGTTAAAACATGACAAGAAAACAATATACGACGCGTATGTTTGTACGAAAACAAATTTAAACAAACAAAAAACAATCAAACATTTCATCCAACATCGTGTTGGACGAGCGTGTTTGACCGTTTAAATGGATTTCCATGTTTGGTCTAGATCAAATATTTTCATCCAACATTTTACGTTACGAACAAATGTTTGATCCTTTAGCCACCCCAACCAACAAAGCATGCAACCAAATGAACCAAATAACATCGAAATTTCAGCGATAATACGCAAAATCGTTCTATGGACTCACTCTGTCTACTGTTTGCTCAAACATTGTTTGTACGTTTAGCCACCCAACGTTATATGTTTGACAACAACGATGTTGGATGAAAATGTTTGATCGTTTAGCCGGGGCTTTAATCCCTTTTTACGAGGACTCATTGCGATTACGTGTTAGTAGAGTAGAGATGATGGTTATTTATGTCCAGTCGAAAGAAAAATACAAATTTCATTCCTGATCCAAGAAAAGTAAGAACGATTAAACCAAATGTTAAGCTTCATTTTATTTAATTCACCTGTGATGTAGAGGTTCTTGAAAATACTCCACTTTAGTAAAAACACGAATATCCAAAAATATCAAGTGGTTTGTCCAAAGAAAGAACTTCTTCCACTAAGTTTGAGCTACTCGTTCCTCCCATTAATGCCGGTTAACTGTTAAGTGACATTTCTTGGTGAGCTGCAAGATGCCGCGGTAAAGTGAAAGCCCTTGAAGCGTTGAATCATTTCGTTTTTCAACCACACAATCCGAGCGCCATGCAAGTGGATCCAAGTTTTAAGCTTTTCCTACAAAAAATCTTTTGCTCTTCAGTTATATCAGCTGGAAATTCACCTTCCTGAGTATCTTTAAACTAGTTCCTGATTTTTATGCCTTTTACGCCAAGAACTTCGAAAGACGACGAAGTTGTTTTGCTCAAAATGAAGAAACTAACTGAATGTGAAATTTCGAGCCACAGAAAGCGCGCGAAAATTTAAGCCGTTTTGGTTTGGGTGTCCCACACCTGGCTTGAGCCTGCGATCCAATTGAAAGCCAGTATCTGGTCAGCGGTTAACTTCAAAAGGCTGACCTCGATGAGCTTCAAACTTGAGCCCACGATATGGTCACTTGATACTGGTCAGCGGTGCCTTGTTTTGATAGGTGTCAATTGACCATAACATGGATGTCCCAGGAGGTCTAATATAAAAGATGTATGCTGTAAACTAGGTGGTCAACTGGAATATGCCTGCCATGTTGGATTATTATTAGACTATTATTATTATCATTATTATTATTATTGTTATTATTATAGGACATTTTACAGCGCATACATGAATCGGTGTAAGTACATACGGACCTACGTAGGTACCAAATTTTCTTGAACAGATGGGTTACCATATTTACTTACCAATGGTGCTCCGCTTGGCGGCCCTTCGGGCCACCGGAGCTCCGCTATTCAGGTGGCTCACATTGGTTTCCAGCATTTTTCAGCACTTTATTTTGATGGATCATTGCTACCAATGTTTGTACATTGTTACCATTATAGTGGTATCAAACAAATGCCCAATCATTGGTGAACTAGTTATGAAACTTTTTTTTGACATAATAGGTCAGCATAGCAACACAACCTGTTTAAAACACCCACAAAAACACAAAAAATAAGTTTGGTGATCCCCATTTTTTATTGTTGGGAAATAATTAGTATTAATAATAAAATACAACTTTTTGCGAGGTTAAAGAAAAATTCTTCTGGTGGATTCAGAGCCACCTTAAATTTTCGATAATATAAGGTGGCTCTGAATCCACTGGTACAATTTTTTAAAACTTTGCAAAAAGTTGGATCTTGATGCACTTATTAATTTTCAATAATAAAAAATGGGGGTCACTAAGCTCGTTTTTGAGTTATTTTTGCTTAAAACCAAAATTAAGGACGTTTCCAACAGGTTATATTGTTGCTATGGTAACCTGTTGAGTGGAAAAAATTTAATGATGTGTTCACTAAAGATTGGGTTTTTGTTTGATACCACTATAAAGGTAACAACTTATAAAGATTAGTAGTGATGATCTATCAAAGTACAAGAGGTGGAAAGTGCTAGAAACAGGTGGGAGCCACCTTAAGTGTAAGGTGTATATACAGTGTACACCGGTTAAACAAACAACTTGTGGGGTAAATTCCAGGGAATATGGAACTAGACTTTAATTGTTATTAACTGGCCTTTGGTATAGAAACATGCCATGTTGGAATTTCAGTACTCAAGGAGGACAGACACCATGAAAAAACCCATGAAAAAACCTCTTAACCTCTTAACCTCTTAACAGGTGCTTGCTATTACATGTAAATGTACTTAATGTTAACTTTTTTCTGATATTAACCTTACCATTCGTGACAATGGCATTATTAGACTGAGTTATTCCTTAGAGAGGTGTGCCTTAACACAAAATAATAGCCGTAAAATTCAAGGAACTGCATGTAGTGTTCATTTCATATTGGGTTTCTCAGAGCACTAGAATATGGACATAACATTGTGACAGACTGAATACTGAGTATAAAGCTGCCAGATTAATACACACACGCATACAAAAGGAATACTTTGTAACATTATGTTGCTTCATTAAAGTGCCTATGAAGCGATATTTGTTTCTCGCTAATTTTAAAGTTTAATCCATAAAACTCAACATTCCAAAATTTGAGGTGCTCTTGATTAAAATTGGCGATTATACCAGCGTTTGAAATTGGGCTATTTTGCCCTCATGGCATTTGAATCGCGCGGCCAAAAAGACACGTGACAATAGCTGTGATGTAATTTTGATGTAATTTTGGGGACAAGTATTCCAACTATTTCACAATAATTCATAAGCGCAAATACATTTTTGTACTCAAAATGACGTCACATCATAGAATTTCGCGAATAAACACGACCCAGACCCCTGACCATTTTTAAAGGCAAAATAGCCCAACTTCAAATGCTCGTAAATCAACAATTTTAATCACAAGCACCTCAAATTTTGAGATTCTTGCGTTTTTAGGAGTAAACTTTAAAATTAGCAAGAAACAAATTTCGCTTCATAGGCACTTTAAGTGAGGTCAACTATTACCAACCTTGCTCACAAAGCTGCCCTGTTTTCCCTAGTGGACAATCACACCTGATAGTTGAGCCATCTGGACGACATGTACCAGCCACACAGGGATTATTGTAACCATAGCAAGGTACACGCTGACTGGTGCAGTAAAGGCCAGCCCAGTTTGCTGGGCAGGAACACAAGTATGTGGCTCCTTCTCGTGTACAATTTCCCCCATTTGCACATGGAGGAGTACGCGATATGCACTCGTCATAGCTTTCATTTCCCACATTTCTTCCTTTTACTACAACCCACTCTTTGGAAGCATCTTCCACACTTGTTGATGTTGTAAGTTGGATAAATGGACTTTTGAGAGAAAACCTAATGGCTACATCATAAATGGCGCCATGGAAACCACCACTTTTGAAATCTACAACACTTGGAAGCTGACGTGTGTCAGGCATACCACCAATGTAAAGAGGCTCAAACAGGTTCAGTCCAATGAGTGGACCTGGAGATGTAGCTTGTTTACGAGGCTGGTCATCAACATATAGGTAGCCATCACGCCCCTCACGTCCTGCAACTACCAAATGCCACTCCTCACTCCTACTAAGGGGTTCACTGTAAATCCGTGCTATCCCACTACCAAGGTAAAACTGAAGCAAAACCCTGTTGTTCTTTATTCCAATAGCAAAGAAATCATCGCCACTTCCTTGAAACTTGTTTTGTGCACTGTAAACCATGAGACTGTCATTCCAAGATGTTGAAGAGTTATCAAGTCTAAACTGAAATGTTACATGAAAGCTGTTCACTGCATCCCTTGGAACTTGGTACTCCAAAAACGAAGGCACATTTTGCACGATAGTGAACAATGGAACTGTAATATCAATAACTGGAAGTAAAGGTATAAAATAAAGGAAAAGGTCAGCAATCAACAAATATTGGCCATCTTGATTGTTCTTATTAAGTTTCTAAATAATAATTAATTAATTAACGAAAATCTATCATAATCATTACAGATTTTCCTTGCTTGCAAGCACACTTTCAAGTAGTTTGGCTTCAGTCCCAAGTGGAGAAGTAAAAAATTGCTTCTTTTTGCCTTATCACAGATTGATGTTTTCCAAGTGCTGAGATGCTAATTATCTTAATCTGACAACCATTTTGCTTTTTGATTTTAGTCAAAATTAACACCAGATATTCCATTCAATGAAAGCAATCTGCACCAATCTAAATGTCAACCACATCATTTTTACCTAATCAACTATTTTAAGTTTTGGAAACCTTTCAACATGTATTTTTAAAACAAAAACACATTCAAACCACAACATTAATTACACAAATACAATTCATCATTATTCACTGCTTTTTTAGTCGACTGTTATTATTATTATTACTATTACTATTACTAATATTATTATTATTATTATTATTATTATTATTATTATTATTATTATTATTATTATCATCATCTAGGCCTTCCTAGGAGGTTTGGAGACAGGTGTTCAGCCCATAACCCAGCCTCCAAACCTGAGATGTATGACGTGAGGTCAGACCACAGCACTGGGAAACTACATGCATGTACCCCACTCTTTTCAATCAGTGTGTGGGTTCTTTATGTCCTCAGTCGTCAGATTTTTATATCACGTAACTTATATACTGTCTCAGATAACAAAAGTTAAATTTGTACTTACTTGTTTCACATTGTACCCCAACTCTTCCAAAAGGACAAAGACAAATAAAGTCCAAAGGATTGGAATCTTTAGGTATGCACTCTCCTCCATTACAATTCTCGGACAAACAACGGACATGGCTTTCACAATTCCTTCCTGTGAACCCTGCTGTGCAATTACAGGTGTAATCATGCACATTGTCATCGTGTGGAACACAAACTCCATTGTTTTGACATGGCATATTCTGGCAAGCAGGCAAGTCACCTTCATTTATGTTAAACCAGCCTTCTGCATCTGCAAGATTTAGGATAATTTGGATGAGTTATTGTGTGTTTCTGGAAAATATACATACCCCCACCACTGAGGGAATTTCATCAGAGAATACCTCCTAAAGTGATAGCCTCTCCATTAATCTGCACGTCTCTGATGGATCCAACAAATGACGGTGAGGGAGCAGCATTGCGATTTGTCTTGTTACGCATACTCAGGCCAGGAGGAACACCACCTATGAACCAGCTGTCATACAGTTGTATTCCCTTGAGCCTTCCTTGAACTTCTTGTTTAAGTTCAACCCCATTGTCAACTTGAAGTGTGCCAAAAGGTGGGTCAGAAGTTCTTACATACCTGTAGTATAGAAATAACACCCTTTAAATAACTACAGTGTAGCTCATCCTGCTTTAGTTTTAGATACACAATGTAGGCAAACTAGTTATTATTACACAGTGCTCCATATCCTAGAACGGCTCCGAGAGAAGAACACCACAAACACTCAAGGAGTGCATAGGAACAAACTGTTTAACTGTCCTTAAGTGATACAGATTAGCCTGTCAACTGAGGCTGACAAAACAAGAAAATAAGCCAACATTAACTAAAGGATGGCTGGCTGAGTACCCTGTCTACTATCACTCAGTCAAAGTTGTCTTTTTGTGAGGAGCCTGTAGCTCAAATAATCCCCAGTGGTTTCTCTACAGGGATCCTCGCCATATACTTCTCTTTCTTCTGTTATTTGTTTTTTATTTTAGATTTGTAGCACACTCACAGTGCCAATTTGTGTAACATAGGGCATTTTTGTGAAAATATGAAAAATGTGCCAAAACTGCAATTACTCATTAGATAGAGGCTAGTTAATGTAATAAAAACATTTTTAGTGAAGATTGCAATGTTTATTTCATATTTAAAGGCTAGTTATTGAATACCCATAATCCTTTGTGGGCGTGGCGTTTTACTATATTACTTGAATAAACTGGCTATTATGGCTAAAATACAAAGAAGAAAGGTGATTTGAACTTTCTAAATGATATAGCATTCACAAAGAAGCAATTATTTCTTCATTGACATCCAAAGAGACTTTATACACGTTATTTCGTTTCCTCTTTAGTTCACCACACACGTGTCGCACTGTGCCAGCGAGTACAAAAGCAATTTTTTTTCATCAAGTTTGTAAGTCATGTCAATAATGTTCTCCCTGATGAAAAAGTTGCCTCTGAGTCCAATAGATCCTCTTGGAAAGGTGCAGCCATAGTCATCTGTGATTGCCTCTTCCAGATCTATCAAACCATCACTCGTCACTTTCAAAAGGTAGTATTCAAAGTCAGGGTCATCTGCTGCTGCAATGGCGACTACACTACCTTTGGCAGCAAGATCTGCAATTCTGACTGTAGTGTCACCAAGTGTAGCTTCAGTCTCCTCAATAGCTTGCCGGGTTGTAGCAACAGATGACTCCCTTTCAAGCCTGACCTCTCTCCAGTCGTCCACCCACTCCTTGTTGCTGCAGTTCTTCTCATCACCACTGATGCAGTCAATGCAGTAACAAGTGCAGTCTCGAACAAAGACCCTTCCCTGCTCTGCAGTTGTTTTGACACAATGCAGCTTCCGGATGCCTTGAAGTGCCTTGAAGGTTCTGCCTGGTCTACGTCTCACCACAGCCTCTTCGCCTTCTGTTGGGACATAAAAGAAAACCCTGCGAGATAGCCCAACTGCTTGGGTACGGGAAGCAAATGAGGAGGCTGCTGGAGTGGTGAAGTTTTCAGCAAGGAAATCTTTCATGTCCTTGGCATTCCTGATCACTGCTGTTTTTCTCAGCACTGCCTGGCTCACCTTCTGCTTGACATTGGCTCCTGCAGCGTCCTGCTCTCCTTTGGCATGGGAAGTCTCAAAGTAGCTTCTCTGCACATTGAATCCATAGTCGGAAAGACAGCAAGAAAGATCTCCGATACAGTGCCTTGATTTGTATTGGGCAGCACACCCATCTGTGAACTCATGCAGCTTGTTGATCTTTATTTTAAGCTTGTCTTCCAGGTAGCCTTTCACCAGTTCCTGGGCCTTGTGTACTGAGTGATAGTCCTGGACTTCATCATCTGAGATCACAAACAGGTGCTCCTTGATTATCTGTGGGTCGTTTTCTGTGCTTGTCTTGCCATCTATGGATTCCACTGCATGACAATAGAGGATGGTGATGTGGAGGGAGACTTTAGCCACATCAAAGTACTCAGATTGCAGCTCGTCCTGTTGCCTGCAGCTGTAACCCTCCGAGTAATCATGAACGCAAACCACCTCGTTGAGTGGAAGGTGCTCAATGAGGTTGTCCATTTGGTCTCTTTGCCATTTTGCCATAAAGGAGTGGTATGGATATTCTTTCAAAAGGTCCTGAAAATATGTAAATAATTCCTTTGGTGGGGTTTGCTTTGTGATCAAAGCAATCTTTTTCTTTTCTTGCCCATTTGACAAAAATTTCCCAGTTAATACATAAGCATAATGCTTCCAAATAAATTGTTCCTCAGTGTCTTCAGAGAGTTCTTCTGGAAGCAGTACAAATTTATCCACCCCACATTCGTCACATTCCCTTTTTAAGCATTTCAAATTGTGATAGCTTTGTTCATCTGATTTTTCACACAAAGTTAGATTAACTGCTTCTGTTAAAGTGGAGGGAATTGGAACATCATTTCTTCCATTTTTTTTGCACACAGATTTGCGAAATCTCATACAGTCCTTAAAAACAATCTGTGCTTCAACGTGCTTCCTGCAGAGACATGACCTTCTGTCCTTTTCTTTTGCAGCACGGATGAAAAACGGTTTCAAAGATTCAAATTTGCGCTGCTTGATTTTCACATCCGGGTGAACAGCCTGGAATTCCAGAAATGCTTCTGTTTGCGTTTTTTCAAGGACGTGCTTGGCGTGCTCAATGTGGTGCTTTTTCCCCACCTTTTTTCTGATAACGTCCTTTTTATCTCCGGTTGGTCTGCTGGCTTCGTACGTCCAGAAATTGAAAACAAGCCGTTTAACCTCCTGGCTGACTGCATCACCTCTTGTTTTTCGCTCTAGATAAAGCCAACTCTTTTTCTCTCCCGATAGTATTTTCTGCCTCTCTTTGACCGCCTTTCGCACGCCCTTGTGTCCGACATTTACTAGTTTAGAAAGCGTCTTTCTCGCTCTGGATTTAGCAACATTTTGAACAAAGGCGAGCTTTTTGAATGCAGAATATGCAGCTCTGCTGTCGTTTGAGCCACTCTTCTTGACATGACCAACGCCTTCCGAAATATCTGCCGCGAGAGCTCGAAGTGCCGCGGTTTCCTTCATTTCCTCGGGAGTTTTTTTAACGCCTTTCTTTTCTAGAATTTTTCTTGTCCGTGGACTAGATGAAATTGTTTCTAAAAGTTCTGCCTTTTTCTCTGGCGTTTTGGGCAGGGCTTCAACTGTTTTCTTCAGAGCTCGAGTTTTAGCCATCCTGTTTGTGAAAGCAGGAGTCGAAGGTCTGGCGGTATCCTCGTCTGAATCTCGGCGCATTTCTTCCCTTCTTTTTTCTCGCAATCTTCTTACCCTTTCCCGTGTCTGCTGCCGTATTTTGTCCTTTCTTTCCTCAGCCGAATCTTTTGCTTCTTGCTGTCGCTTTCCAGCCATGAGTTTTATTTGCTTTTTCAGTTGAGATTGCCGTGTCACGCCAACTTTTCCTGTCTTGGCTCGTCCCGTTTTGCGGAATTTATACTCTTGAACTTGGGCAATTTTGCGCTCGCGATTTCGTTCGTAGTACTTTTTGTCTGCCTCCTTCTTTTTCTCAATCTTTTTTTCCCTCCATTTCTTCATCTTTTCAGTATTTGAAGAGCTTTCCCTTTTGTTATCCAACTCGAAAGAATCGTTTGTTTCGCTTTTGTTGTTGTGTAATCGTGTGTCGCAACAATATCCAAGATCTCGCACGTGTTTTTTGTGCTCAGACCCTCATTTATGCAGAAGAACCCCCCACATATACAAAGGAGAGGTTACACAGGAGCGCTTCGATGTTTCCTGCCCACTGGAAGGAAGAAATCATGATTCTCGAGCGTCGTTTGTACATTTTTCTGCTCCAAAATGCGCTTGTAATTTGATCGTTACACTTGGGTAAACACATGGCGAGATTGAAGATATGTTTCCAATTTAGTTCATGTAAAATATCTTCACTCCTATTATACACAAGGCTGTAAAACTTGGCAGATTTGGAGTCCAATACATGAACTGTGTTGTTGAGACGTTTCAGCGGTTGGTGTGAAATGGAAGTCGAGATATGGACCTTCATGTGGGTAAGCAGCGGTTTAATTTTACTTTATAACAATGCATAACAATATTGTTTCCGAATCAGAAAATCATTTATTTCTTCATTGCTGTCCGTAATTTTGACGAAATTACCTTGCATGATGGCAAATAGGCTTATGAACTTTACTCAGACGAATCAACTTTATTTCCTAGGTCTGTGTGGAACTTGTTGGCCCCGCACTTGTACAATGGGAAGCTTCGTTGATCCTCCGGCGTTACACTAACACACCGGAGCAACTTGACCTAAAGTTTTTATTCCTGTTCTTTATGAAATAAATGTAGAAAGCTGTTATTTTACACACGGTGTACTTTTGTCCTAATTAATAAATGACCATGATCAAACTGTAAAATTGTAGCTGTTTTGAGCACGATATTTAAGATTTTTTCTTCATTTATGCAAATGAGATGTTACACGTTACATGCATAATTTTGCATTCTTTCCCAGCATCTTCAAGATTTTTCCTTTCTTAAATTATTTCAAATGGCAAGGCACTGATGTTTTATTAAACTACATTCATTTTTACAACAAAATACAAAGTTTGAATAAAATCCGTCATTTGGTTACTAAGATATTATTAAATATATTTGAACAACCCTAAGTGGGCACCGTGATTGTGCTACAAGTCTTTAATATATATTTATTTTGCAACGAGGTCATCTTCAATGTAGTTGTTGCCTATAAGTACTTTGTTTAGCAAGCTGTTGGGTGCTGCACTGCAATGTAAGTCTTTCATTGGGATGAAGGGAAGAAGTAAGGAGTAAAGTTGTCAGTTGGTGTGGCCATAAGGAAAGATAAAACATAGAGGGGAGGGGAACAAAACGTCTAATGGCAACTCCAATACCTTATGAAACAAGCTAATGGTAAACATCCCAGTAAAGGGTTACTTTCATTTGAAGTGACAAAAATTTATCAGAGAAAGCAGGACTTTGAATTAGCAGGTGTCTGAGATTCTCAAAAACTGTATCATTGGTAAGTACTGTAAAAACTTGTCTATAAGCCGCACTCGTAGATAAGCCGCACCCCCAAATTTCAAGCATGATTTTGAGAAAAAAAAAAATAAAGAACTTGAAAAAATCACTCTGGCAAAAAAGTTTCTTGGCGGTTGTTCACAATCAGTCTATAAACTTGCCGAAATCTAATGTTGTGTATTTGCAGCGACCTTAAGACGTTAAACAACTCTTAAAATACCGATTTACAAGCTTATCTTTAACCGATTTCCTGAATTCTTGGGACTGATAACGGTTGTCTTCAATGTTAAAGCCCACAGTTGAAATGAAAATGATGAAATTTGAACAAAAATAAAGAGCAGAGCAGGAGAACGATTCAAAATGTTTGCTTAGTAACCTCACAGACATTTACAGAGGGAAGTGTGGACACCAGAGTAGCTGACAATGATCAGAAAACAACATGGAAAGGAGTTTTATAAAGATGTACGGAAGCCATTGGTCGGAGAAAAACTTGTCGCTAAACAAGAGGTTAACAACTCCAAGGATAAACACACCATGCAAGTAATGAAAGGCAACAAAACGGTCGGCCATTTGCCTCACGAGTTCTCCTGAATAGCGTAGTATTTTCTCTCATATAGTGGAGAGATTGAAGTGATCGGTCGAAGAGAACATTGTAAAAATCTTTTGTGGAAGTATGGAGATTCCATGCCAGTTAGAGTTTAGAAGGACTGGTGATCAAGATTCAGGTTTTGAACCTGAAGATACAAACGGCTCCTTTAGAAGCCACCATTTATACCGAAAGCAATGTGTTTAATCTTTATTCACTGAAGGTTTTTGGTGGTGCTATTTCAGTATTTGTGACCCCATACAGAAGTCAGTTTACTCCCTCTCAAAGCCATGGTCTCGTACATGTGTATAAGCCGCACCCATGATTTTGAGCCCAAAATTTCGGTAAAAAAGTGTGGCTTATACACAAGTTTTTACGGTAGTTCAGAATGTAATACATGTACATAAAATTATTCTGAAAAGCTTACCTGGCTGTTGCTGTTATAATTTGACCAGTGTTTACTGGTTCATTACTCTGGATAAATTCCACACTGTCTCCAGGATCAAACCTAAACTCCAACTTTCCACCCACAACATGCAACTGGATAAAATCACCTCGCCTTTTATGATCAGCAGCAAAGAGAAGGAGTCCATCACTAGCATTTGTCTGGAATGTAATGTCAATGGTATTCAATTCAGAATTGAAAGAAATGCTTTTGTGTTCCAAATAGGAGTTCCGTCTAAAGGCTGGAAAGTGAAGGTTACCTCCCTCTGCAGATGTAAACAAGGAAAACAAGTCTGTTAGTAAAATGGTTTTCAAGTTTCAAAATAATGATTAGTGATAAAATGCTGATGTGTTGTTTTGAAATTGAGACAGGTCATGATTTAAATGTAATCTTATGAACTTACATGTATAACCTCACTGGTATAGCCTACCAAATTTAAATGTCAATGCCAGTAAACAGTTACGGGTAACAATTCATACAATTCAGTGAATTGAATTTTCTACCAATTTTACAGGAAGAATTTTTAGCAGGTTATTAATCTGGTGATATTTCATAACTTGCTAAAAACTTAAATTTGGCACTCACCTTTTATACTGGTACACAGTGGTCCAACAGTAGGGTAAGGGCATTCACAGCGGAATTTGAATCCTAAGTATGGCTCATTAAAGCATGTTCCATTGTTACATGGATTATTGATACAGGTTTGATTTCTTAAAGATGGGGTGCTTGGGGAAGGTGTTGATGTAGGCACCACAGTAGAATCAATAAGAACTGATGTTCGTGAAGGAAAAACTGTTAGCAATGAGCTGTACAATATTGTAGACACTGTTGTAACAGCTGTTTTTCTCGTGGATGAAGATGATTCTGTTGCCATTGCAGATAGTGGTGAGGTTTGTAAGGGAGAAACTGTTAAGGAAGAACTGTAAAATATGGTAGACACTGTTGAAACAGCTGTTTTACTTGTGGATAAAGATGATTCTGTTACCATTGCAGATGGTGCTGAGCTGGTGAATGCCAGTGAAGTCAAAGCAGTTGAAGACAAAGGTAACCTTGAGGATGTGGGTGATGTCTGTCTGACAGTAACTGTTGATGTTACTGGTGCTGCTAGTGAAGATGACAGAATTAATAAAGAGGAGGATGGCAAAGCAGAGCTAGTGTTTGTGACATAAAATGAACTCAATGTGGCTGTCAAGGTCTGTGATGAAACCAAGCTTCTCATGGCAGATGATGCTGTCCCAGGAACCGAACTTGAACTTCCCTGATCTTCGGTAAAAGAAGAAAAAGACGGTGAAAATATGCTTCTTACTGATGTTGAAGGTGGCAAAGAAGAATCTGCAACTAATGGAGAAACTACTTGTACTGAAGAAGTAACTGTTGTTTGGACTGGCAGTGATGTGGTTGGGAGTTCTTCTGTTGTTGTGTAGGTTGAAACAAGATGGGCAGTTGTAGATGCTAAAATGGATTGCTGCATGGATCTGGACGTGGAAGGTGACCTTTGCAAAGTGGTTGGAGTTGACAGTAGCTGTGATGAGAAAGTTCTCACTTGGGTTGTTGGAACAGAAGATGTCAATCCTCTTGTTGCAAAACTTGATGAAGGAGAAAATCCCAAAGTAGAGCTGGAATTTATTACCAGTGAAGTTGAAAGTAACATGCTTGTTTGAGCAGGCAATGATGAAGAGGTTATGTTCTCAGTGCAGTTTCGACCTGTAAAATTTGGGGGGCAAGTGCAGGTGTAGTTTTTCCTTTTTTCTCCTGTCCTTTGACATGTTCCTCCATTTTTACATGGCTCTGATGCACAAGAGTCTGGAATAATACACTCACAGTTGTCACATTCAAATTCTGGTTGGCAAAAGCATGAGTAAGAATTGACATAGTCCACACAAAATCCACCATTTTGACATGGATGTGATGCACATTCATCAATATTGTTACCACACAAGATGCCATTATATCCAGGTGGGCAAGTGCAGTTAAAACTATCAGTAATGCCATTAGTGATATCTTTGCATGTTGCACCATTCTTGCAGGGGTTGCGACTTGAATCACAACTATCAAGTTCTTCACAGTACTTCCCATGATATGCATCAATACACAAGCACGAGTAATTACGAGTGAAAAAGGTACTGGCATCACTAGCACAAACTCCTACACCACTACAAACACCCAACTGAGGAGTTGCTGGATTTATACAGTTTGGCTGCTGGCGGCTACGCACATACAATTCAAGTTTTATCCCAAACCGACAGCTATAAAGAACCAAGTCATTTGAAATAAAATATTTGATTCCTGGTGGGTTTAGATACTCAGAAGGTACTTCAAATGAATTTGAAGTAGTTTCATTATGAACCAACTGACCACTCTGGATGCAATTATCATAAGCAGCTTTTGAAACATTGCGCACATTAAAAGTTATTGACATGGGTTTAAATAATACTTTATCACCCTGTACAACTGTCTGAGGGTGCTGCCGGGGACCTCTCACAAAACCTAAAGGATCACTTTCACCATAGCACTGCTCTGGAGACTGCCCGCCACAGATGTGTCCATTGTGTCCCCATCCTATGACAACTGTTTTAGCTGAATTGTTAAAGCAATGAAAACCAGATGGGCACTGCAGTCTAGAAACTGAACCAGGAGATTGAGTCGTGAAATTTTGTGCTGAGACACTTCTCAGTTCTGATACAACCAATAACAACAGTATGAATCTTAATGTAGATCGCAGAGGGAAATGCATAGATACAGAATACATACTGTCTATTATATGACTTGTAAGTTACTTGACACACGCGATTTCCAATGTTACGTTCGAATGCTTCAGGCACGTGCCAAGGTTTGTAGCTCAATGTGTAACTTTATCACTGGGCTAAGCTCGTCACAGCATGACAAGTACAATATGCAGCTTCGATAGGCACTAATCCATTCCTCCGTGATACCATCATGGCTTGATAATTCAACCTTGAGAAGGAGTCGAGGTCAAGAAAAATGACGCAGCTGTCAAAATACCAACTCCATAAAGCGAACAGAGCGTACGAAGGAAATACCAAACAGTGTCTCACCGAACGTCTAAAAATCCGTAGAGCAATTCCTTTTCTGTAGCTACTCCTTCAGCGCTGACGTATCCTAAAGTCGGTGGTAAGTTTGAAATTGTCAAAGTTACAAATACAATCAACGGTAACAAACTGAAGAACTGAAACCGTTAAAAATTCCGAAAAGGAATTTGAAGGCAGTTCTCTATGACATCCAATATGGCGTCGACAAGTTCTTTTTGAATCCCCGCAGTTTACAAAAGTTGCAAGCGTTCGCACATTTTATGGTTCCACTCGAAATCTTCAATTTTTATGTGCTTTCCGTTCTGCGGTTACCAGACGAAGCTTTTTACATGTAAAACTCAAACATTTCTCTCACAAGGGAACGCTGGACGACCGTTTACATTTCCAATAACAATGGTTGTTAGGTTCGGGTGTTCTATTGTTGCCTGGTTTATGGCGACTCCTGATTGGTTCGTTTCTCGGTGAAAGGATTTAGCTTCGTCTGCGGCTAAACTTGGAACTCGCATCATGACACAGCTATTCCGTTCGGGACATTTGTTTCTCGGTGATCCTTCAAGTTTTTTTCGTTAAGACTGGTTTCGTTAGAGGTGTGCTCCCTGACTCCATGCCATTTATTTGAGCACGCCATTTTCCACTGACTTGAGACCCACTTTACCACGTCCAATGTTCACTTCCAACCTCCCTAAGATGGGTTGAGTCTGAAATGGGGGGAGAGTTTTTTTTGGTTTTTACCATTTCAGGCCTTGAAAGTTCACTTAACCGAGAGAAGGAGAATGGCAAGTCAATAACAACAACAAAACAAACAAACAAAGAAAAAACAAACACGGAGGAACCGCACTTTTACCGGCAATGGTTAACATTTTTAAGACGTTCAGATCCGTTAATTTCGAACAACAACGCCACTGGAACAATTTCTTCAGATCTGAAAACGGGTAAAGACTTTCAAGGCTAAGTCTCGCACAGAACCACCAAAACATTCCATGGAATATCCTCCCTGGACCGGAGGCAAATAACTCAAAACCTGTTAATTGTGTCCGAAAAAGAATCTTGTGGTTATTACTTCCGGTAGTATCCGAGTTCATGCGTTTCCTGTGTGACCTCAAGCATTTGTACTATCAATGATTACTTTTGGGTTTAACCGCTTACAAAGCTTACATAGTTCA
>JAEMWC010000085.1:1417500-1430000 GCA_016490735.1 Pachyseris speciosa | reverse complement strand
CAGTTTCAGTATCTATTCGCAGAGTACCTAAGGGCCTGTTCACATGGAGGTGGGGGACTCCAGGCAGGTGAGGTCCCCCACCTACCCGTGGTCCAAAAAAGCTAGCCTTCACATGCAACAACAACTTTACAACAACAAGAACAACTTTATTTATCTTTACATATAAAAGTTAAGGGTAGTTTGCCCCGCAAATAGCTGAGAATCTAGTCGTGGCGGGGCAAAACAAATACATATACAACTCAGATGAGTAGCTTAAGAAAAAAAACAAAAACAAAAAAAAAATATCCTTAAATTACAACAAGCCTTGCAGATAAATAAATTAAACGAAGATGTAGTTAACACAGCGCTTACTGACATACAATGAGGAAAAGAAAAGAAAAACAAACATTGATTAAAGAGATTAAAAACTGGATCTATATACCTACTTTTTAAATGATCATGGGGATTTGAATACAGTCATCCTCCTTTTCTAAAATATCAAATAACAATTTGCGAAGAACTCGTTTTTTTTTTTTTTTAGGAAGATCGGTTGTATAGCGTGGTATCTTATTCCACAGTTTACTCTGAGTCGAGAAAAGGAATTGTTTAGTATTTCGAGTCTAGAACTTTTAACAGCGAACTTTCCAGATGTAGACGATCGTGTATTGTATGAGTGAATATTACGCGTTTTCTGAAATAAATTTAGAATATTTGTTGGGGCTTTATTATTATTGATATCATACATTAAGGTTGATACCGATTCATAATAAAGCAAAGTTATTGGTAGGACGTTTGCTTCGAGAAATAAAGGAATTGCATGGTCATGCCAGTCTGTGAAGTACAATAAGCGAAGAGCTCTTTTCTGAAGAATTAAAATTTTATTAAGATAAGTCTTGCATGCCTGGCCCCAGGCAGCAAGACCGTAGGTTAAATATGGCTGAACTAGTGACTTATAGATATTCAAAAGTATTGGTCGAGGTACAGTGTGGTGTAGCTTTGCAATCAGCCCAACATTTTTGCTAATTTTTGTAACAATAGAATCAATGTGATATTTCCAAGAGCGATTCTGATCAATGAGAACGTCCAGATATTTTATATAGACTTTAGACTCGAGATGAACATATTTATTCTTTTCATTATCAAACATGCAAAGTTTTGGTTGGTAAGTAAGTCGCTTTTGGTAAGAATGAAATATTACAAAGTTGGATTTTTTTATATTAAGAGTTAGTTTATTGGCTGTCAGCCAGTTATAAAGGTTTTGAAGTTCGTGTTTGACTGTTGTTTCAAGATCTTTCAAATTTTTGTCCGCATGCAAAGAGGTAAAACCCTAATTTATTTGAGCATCTGTGGATGTCATTGACATAAAGCAAGAAAAGCAACGGTCCAAGAACTGATCCTTGAGGAACTCCACATTCAACAACGGCCTTATCTGATATATGATGGTCTACATGCAACCCCGGGGCGCTGGGGTGAGGTTTAAAGGGACTATATCATCCAACGCGCATGCGCGAGTTGGTCAGAAAACTTTTGAAAACGTTGGCTCAACTTTTTGAAATCCTGTGGAAGGTTCCAAGTGGCCGAATTCATCTGTTTGAATAGCGTTAATCTCAAAGAAAATTGAGGACGTTTTTGCTCACAATCAGTCTTAAGTAAATAGATTTCGCTTATGAAGACTGAATTTTTTCGTGGAATTGTGATGTCTACTAGCGGCGGTCGTGGCGCTGGCAGCGGACGAAAGAGAATTTACGACAGCAACGCCATGAGAGGAAAAGTTTTGGAACAAGGACATCAGAGTACATAAGTACATAAATTGGTGCAACGCACTTTCGCAGTTTTACAGGGGCAACCATTAGTTTTAAAGGTAGTTTTTCGAGAACAAGTATTCTTGCAGTTGCAAGGATCGGCCTAAAACCCAAAGGAAAACAAAGTCACTGTCATCAGAAGGTGTTTGCCGCAATCGACCTTAAGAGAAAGTGACAGCAGTATTCACGTCAGACACCATACAACGCGATCAAACAGGCTAATCTCACCACACTAGACTCACTTTCGACGACAACAATGTCAATTTCCATGTTTTCGAAAAAAAACCGGCACATAAATTCTTCTCTCCGCGTTGTATGAACGTGTTGTCGGCCGTTGGAAACAATGGCGGGCGACCGGGCTAGCGAGACTACTGTGATGAGCTGTATGCAAATCAGTGCCAACCGGTCCCTACTGCGCATGTGCCGCAGCTGACATAGTCCCCTTAAAATGCTATTCTTGGTTTTCACATGACGTCATCAAAAACTAACACTCAAAAGAAAACAGACTTTTGCATTTTTATCTTCATCACGTAAAAGACATATTAGAAATGTATCTACTTCCATGGTTTTCAGCTCGATACTTTGCTTTGTTTTTAAAATAGAGCAGTTTGAATTTTATAGTTTTTCACAGTGTGTGACATAACAGATGTCTGCCCACAAGCATATCACGTACATAAAAACATCGATTCATCGTATGTTTTTGAGGTTTTAATAGCCAATATGACAAGAGAACCGTCTATGTGAAAGTTTGCAGGTTCAACAGAGCGAAGAAAGAGATAATTGCCCGGATGAACCTCACCCCACCCCACCTCCAGCATTCACATGGAGAAAACTCACCCCAGCTAAGCAGGTTACCCACCCTGGCTGACCGGGTAACCCCTCCTCGGTGAGGTACCCCACCTCACATGTGAACGCTATCGAGAAAAAAAGAGAGATTGTATAGAGAGATTGGTAACCCCACCTAGGTGGGGGACCTCACCTGCCTGGGGTCCCCCACCTCCATGTGAACAGGCCCTAAGTTGCTCTTTCATCTTTACTTGACTCGTCGATAAACAGAAACTGTTCTGGTTGAAACTGAGAAGTAAATCGTCTGAACACTGTGTCTTTTCGTTCGTCTCGCTCACGGGCAATGATTTGAGACTACAAATTTACGAACAGTGTACAACCACAACAACATGAGAACTAAATAATAACCTTTATTACAGGATGAACCACAAAAATTTGACCGCTAATCTCTTGCGGCTTTCAGTACCTTTTGTCAATCCCATTTGTCGTATAGTTATGCTGACAACGACAAGTTGGGGAATTAAAATTTCAGCTAGGGAATCCGAACAGATGAACTTCCTCTAGCTCATAAAAACTTCTCTTTAAACAGACTTCAGACACCATAAGGCACTTTAAAAAATGCCTTTCTACAGCTTTTGGTTGATTTGGCTCGCTGGGTGCCCCTGACCTCTCTCGTACTCCAACCACGCATAACGAATGACACGAATTTCTCGGCTAAAATAATCTACATCCCTAAAAAGCTGATAAAAAGTCAATTTACACACAACTCGACTCACCTTCTGAGGCCAACGTTTTCAGCTACCTGATATTTTTCGTTTCTTTGATGTTCTCTTTGGCGGATCCTTACGTCTCCAGTGTTTACGTACAATCGACTCGCCTTCTTCACAAACGTTTTGCTCCCAAAAAGTGTTTCTGCATCCTATGTGATTCAAGTTGACTCGACATAATAATCCTCCATCTCAACGAATTAAACTGGAAACGACTTTGTCAGTAATAACTGAGCGATTATACCTAATCACAACGACGATTGAACATGGCCATGAAACTGACACGAAATGAGGACCATATTGTTAAATAGAAACATATGATTGACGTCCACGAAAAATGGGAAAAAATCGTTGGAGGGCGCGTGTGACTGGTAATCGCTGTAATAAAGCTGAACTCAGCATCCGAAAAGGTTCAAAACTCTATCAGCCGACTTGGAACTTTCAAACCCGTTGCAGGAAGTGTTCTCGATCCCCTATAATGCTGCAGGTGAAACTTATGTCTGGTCTCTTCAATATAAATCATTAAATAGCATCTTGTTTACAAATGCCAAATTATCAGAGGAGTGTTCCTTTTGCGCAATCTACAAAGCATCTGGGATCCCAGGCAGGGTATCGAAAACAATGGGGCCTATAGAGTGGAAATGGTGCAAAGTCGTGCCGCTAGGTGGACTTTGTCACGCCACCGTCCGACAGCTAGTGTAACAGACATGCTATCAGAGCTCGGGTGGCGCTCACTCCAGCAGAGACGCTGTGACGCACGTTTGGCGCTTTTGCACAAGATAACCCACGGACTTGTTGCTTCCTATTTCCCAGACCAACTCCAGCCCCCTACTAGAAGTTCATGTCACACCCACGACCACTCCTTCCGCCCCAAAGCCTGCACTACACGATCCCATCAACTCTCCTTTTCCCAAGAACTATTCTACAAGGGAACAATATCCCGCCAGACCTGTTCATTAACTGAAATACTAGTGACATTTTTCGTTCTCGAATTTCATGCCTTACACATTAATTTAGTTTAAGTTTTTTTTTTTGATGTGTGTGTGTGTGTGTGTGTGTGTGTGTGTGTGTGTGTGTGTGTGTGTGTGTGTGTGTGTGTATGTTAAATTTTTCTTTGTTGACTGCCCGGCAAATAATCCTCTTATGAGGGGTTGCTGTATGGGAAAATAGATAGATAGATAGATAGATAGATAGATAGATAGATAGATAGATAGATAGATAGATAGATAGATAGATAGATAGATAGATAGATAGACCTATACCATCTCTTTTATGACTGCTCCTATGCGCGTGAATTTTGGAACAGATTTTGCAACTGGTGGTTTAATCTTCAAAGTGAAAATTTGAGCTTATCTTTAAAAGATGTTATAGTTAGCATTTTAAATGAAAATGATCTTCTAAATTATCTGATAATTCTTGGTAAATTATGCATATGGACTGTAGAAGAAATAAATCAGCTCCAAAGTTTAATTTGTTTCTATATAAAGTAGAAGTTAAGCAGGAGACTGAAAGGCTTATCGCCTCAAGAAATAAGAAGCTTCAAGATATTTGGAAAAGATGGGAACCATTATTATAACATATAGATATATTTTTGTGATAGTGCGCAGAGAGAATATGTGGTTGGCTCATTCAGAATCTGCATTATTTATTTTTGTTATTAACTAATTATTGCTCCAAATCTAATTGAAGTATTTGCATCGTGTTTGTGATCTGCTGTGCCGTCTCCTCTATAAAAAACTTATATTGTAAGTAGTGTCTATTGTTAAGTATTAAATATTTTCAATTAAATATTAAAGTACTAATTGTAATAGGGGTAGCATTGTAAGTAAGTGTTGTACGTAGTGTTAGTACTGTACTGTTGTATGTAGGTTGAAAAGAAAGTTAATAAAAACAATTGTTATGGGAAAAAAGCACAAGCGCAAAAATAAGCGCAAGCACAAAAGCGCTTATTTCACCGTGAAAACGGGCTTAACACAAGCATAAGCGTAAGCGCAAGCACAAGCGCAAAGATCAAAATTTTTCCTTTTCTGGTGCTTGCGCTTATGCTTGCGTTCGCTTTTTTTTTTGAGACCTTAACACCGTTTAATGCTTTATTAACACAAAGATATTTTACATTTTACAAAAGTAAAGACATAAATACGTACACAGAACAATAGAGTTGTACAATGTTTGAAATAATGCAATCAAAAATAAATGCAGGGAGGAAGACAAAAAAATAATATAAATAAAATAA
Organism: Pachyseris speciosa; assembly: GCA_016490735.1. Lineage (NCBI taxonomy): Eukaryota > Metazoa > Cnidaria > Anthozoa > Scleractinia > Pachyseridae > Pachyseris > Pachyseris speciosa. Next base: position 1,424,433 of record JAEMWC010000085.1, on the reverse strand, counting down.
AATAAATCACAATATTAAGGAAGGTGAAACTTAAATAAAGTATTTCCACTTATGTTACTGAACTCTTCTAGTTGTTTGTTTTTTAAATTTGCTTGAGTGTGTCAATCCTGTTGCTTAAGAAATGGGGGAACCTGTCAAAAATTTCAGAGGCATTGTCCTGAAAACAGCAAAAAATAAAATATTTCGCAATAAGGAAGACGTAATTCAAAAGATCTTTGAGATGCGTGTTATTGTGCCAACCATATATGATGTTACGCTCATTGAAGTCAAACATGAGTTTTTTCAAACCACCAGTTGCGAAATACCCAAATACTTTATTTAAGTTGCGTTCATAAAGGTTCAGGTTTCTTAAAAATAAAATGGATAGAAATGTTACAATTTAGTCTGACCTACGGGTGGCTTAGCTCATCGTGGTAGGCCAGTCTATTGAAACAGAGGCGAGAGAGAGAGAGAGAGAGAGAGAGAGAGAGAGAGAGAGAGAGAGAGAGAGAGAGAGAGAGAGAGAGAGAGAGAGAGAGAGAGAGAGAGAGAGAGAGCCAGAGGAACGGGCACTTTTGTAACGAAAATAGGGAACTTTCGTAACGAAAATAGGGAACTTTTGTAACATAGGGAACTTTTGTAACGCTGATAGGGAACTTTTGTAACGTTGCATAGGGAACTTTTGTAACGATAGGGCACTTTTGTAACTACTCGGGCACTTTCGTAACGATAAGTAGGGAACTTTTGTAACAGTCCTTTTTTGGTCAAATCTGCACTTCTTCTGAATAAACATCCAAATTAACCTATAGACACTTACAGTGGAACCGCGCTCTAAGAACAGCCGCTTAGAAAATATACGGGTACACGCTTATGGCGGACAGCTGTCTTTGTCCCGACCACTACAAAGACCATATCTTTTCTCTAAAGTAGCGCGCTTAATACGGATACCTGGATAATGTACACTTTGGCAGGCCTCTTTTGTGGCCATATTTTGCGTGAACTGTATTTTGTATTCCAAAGGGTAATAGTTGATCTGGTTTCGAGAAGTCGGTCACCAATAGTCGGCCTTATATCTGGAGAAACAGCAGCTGTATAGCAATAGTTTTAATATCATAATGGTATTTTTCTTGCAATTTTATCACTCAAAAATTGAGAAAGTAATTTTAAACTGAAAATAGTAACAGATTTAACCAACAGCAATTCATGATCAGCTTCTCAATTGTTCTGGATTTGCTTTGGCTTTTAATTCGCTACCTAATTTCTAACCATTTAAAGAATCAGAAAAATTGATTGAAGTGTTTTTTCTTTTTCATTGCGTGCAATCCTAAAAGGAATTTTGTTATGGATAAATGATTGACTTGGGAAATACTTGACCTCAGTATAAAATAAAGGCAACCTTACCACGGAAAAGTATCCGCGAAAGTTACGAAAAAGCGACGAAATCTTTTCTAGCGGAAATGATAACCAAGCCTGGTCAATTTTAAAACAAAATTGCCGCCTTAATTTTAGACACAGATTGAGAATGTCAAGCCTCTGTCTTTTGGTAGTTGTTTTGTTTTCTCGACTCTAAACCATGACTCCTCCCCTCTTTCCCTACTGTTGTGGCTCCGGTCACGCGCGTGCCTGCTGTAAGCGAAGTATGCAAGTGTGTACCAGAATTTCCGGCTGTTGGCATTATTTGTATTATTACTTACCACACAAGTGAATAGTGCTTTTCGCGCGCTTTGATTGGTTAACTCGGAGGTGATTAGCAAGTACCATTCACCTCTGAGCAGCCGGCGCGCGAGATTTTATAATTTCCGATCGCTTGTCGGTATATTGTCGCACAAAGTAATGTTTTGGTCCTCTAATTATTCAGCTTGTGAGGTATATACTAATTAAAAACAATTATTCACCTCAGTGTCGGTGAAAGTGATGGATATTTAATATCCACTACTATTCATCTCTACTTCGGTGAATAATTGTTAATTATATTTCGGTGGTTTATAATACAAATAACTGAAAAATTCATGCGAGAATGAATACATGAAAATCATATATTTCAACTACGGAGTAAACAATAAAGTTGTGAATGATCATTGCAGTTGTGAAAATAAAGTCTAATACTTCTTTTCAGGTTATATTTACACTACTGCTTTAAAAGTAGTGTTCATAACGACGATGATCATTCACATCTTCATTCTTTAATCCGCAGTTCAATTATATGATCGTCGTATATTCATTCTCATATATTCATCACTCACGGGTATTCAGAAAAACAAAATAACCAGCTCTCAGTTCGCTGGTTAGCTCAGTAAGTATCGCAGAGGTCCATTGGTTCGACTCCCACACAAGTATGAATTTTTCTTTATTTTCACCACGGTTAGGTAGTGTCCATAACTGCGATGATCATTACTTTCGTTTTCTTTGGGTTAAAAGAAAGTAACCATTCATGGCAAATTTTTGCAAGAATAGAAAGAGCCTTTTGAAGACCATCTGCTGACTTTGAGATTAGAATTAAGTCATCAGTGTACAATAAAGAATTTAAGCGGGTTCCATTAGGTAAAATGCTTGGGTCTTTATCATCTGGTCTAGCAAAAATGGAATGTCATTTACGTACAAGTTGAATAGTATAGGGAAAGGATACAACCTTGCCATACACTTTTTAATTGAAAAATTCCGTTTCTTAATAGAGCATAAAACAGGTATATAATTTTCCTTTTCAATTGTTAACTGATGACATAGTTGTCGACTAATATTCATAAGGTGAATATGTGGTCAGAAGTGCGGTGTTTTGGATAAAAAACCTATTTCGTAGTGAACAGGATGCAATATATGTCATTGGATAACACGTTTTTTTAATCTATTATTAGGAATTGAAGGCAACTGCTGAGACAGATTCTTCTATAATTAGATGGGTCGCTTTTGGTTCCAGATTTGAAGATGGGAGTAATAATCCCATCACAGCAAGAGTTAGGGAAGTAGCCACTTTTCAGAATTAAGTGTAATAATTTAGAAAGGGGATTTTATGAGATAATGAATACCGCCTTTCAAAATTTCACTGCGGATTTTATCGGGGCCAGGGGACTTTTTTGATCCGAGTACTGCTTCCACTTCGGAAGGCTCAAATATGTTCCAGTCAGTATTATTGTAAGGCAACACCACTACCACCACCACTAACAACAACAGCATTTTATGTATATTCATACTGGTACATCAAGTTCTGGTACGGGTATTTGTTGTTCCAAGTACATTAAGCACCTACAGGAAATTCAAAATAACCAAAAAAGAATCCCGCTACTGGCAAAAAGTAGTGATTTACTTAAGACGCGTCACTGATATGATACAAGAGTTAGGTAAGTACGTAACTATCCTTGCCTGCAAATATCTCTAGCGCTAGAGCAACGTTCATTCTGCAACACTTACAGAAGTAAACATTCAATGACGTAGCCAATTCAAGAACAACGGAGTTCCGCAATAGAAGCTACTTACGGAGAACATCGTTTTGGCGTGAATGTCTCCCTCCCAGTTATTTATTTCATGTTATGTTTTGGGCTGCCAGTCTCATTTAACACTTCATTGAGTCACAAAAGTTAAAAAAAGTTATCAAAATGATTCAAATTAATTGCGTAGTGTAGTGTACAAGTGCGAGGATGCGTTCGAGCTGAACGACTGCGCTTTTGAGCTGCTTCAAAAATTCAAAATAACCGGGAAAGATTAAATGATGTCGCCTAAAAATAACCCTTAAAACACTTAGAAAAGGAAATAGTTTATTGGTTTGGCCCTTAATAAATAATACCAATAACTTATGGCATAACTGAAACCGCATAAGTAGCACAGTTCTTCATAATCTCAGTACCTCTTGTGCGTTCCTTTAGACTAACGCATGGGCTCCTGGCTGATAATGACACTGTTTGGATGGACTCATACTTCCAAATTTAAATTTTATGATCTTGACTTCTGGAGTTTTTTTTGGGGGGGGGGGGGGGGGGGGGGGGAGGGAGTTATCATTTAATTCATCAGCCACTCCCTTCTCGCCTTAATCAAAGCCTCATTTATTAACTGGAAATTTGTCCGTAGACACCTAGACTACATAAAATTCAGAAAATTACTCGGAAAAAGAACGATTTCAATAAAAACAGAGATGTAATGGTAAGTGTAGCCATAGAAAAACGAATTCGCTAGATGTACGCAAAAACCAATTATGAGCGGTCTTGAACAATAAAGAGTTACAGGCATGGTGCACCATATCTTGTGTTACTTTTGGCAGTGCCCTCCGGTGGACATCAATGTCTTTGAAATGAATCAATTGCGTCCATCGCATCCCCGTTATTTACATATATTCATGAATTAAATGAATTTGAACCTCAGTTTGTCCTGGAGCCTTTGTGTGCTTGTTTGACAAACGGTGTGGCCAATCTATAAAGGCTCTCACTATCAATTAAAAACTCCCCCTTTGGATACGTTTCCGGCATGTAGCACAGCACACAAGCAGCGTTCTTGCATGTAAAACTATTCCCATTATGCCGTTCGTGGTCACTTACCGAGGTAATGAGTAAAATACTCAACTGAGTATATCCCCGATAACGCAAAATGCGACAATCAGTGTTGAAGAAACCCTTTTCGCAATGCTAGTTCCTTTGCATTTTATAGGAAAGACCTGAAATTCTTATCACGTATTTCTACTGTAGTAATGTTTAGATTGATTGCCACTTTGTTTCTTATCTCTCAAAAAAATATGCCGAAATCGCTTGTCGGAGCCTATGGCAAATAGGGATCTTTTGTAACGTTGCCGTTTTTGGGACATTGGTAACTTAAAAATTTCACCAAAAAAATAAAGAAACATTCAATTCACTTCATTGTTTCTTTGTTAGATTACCAAAAGACATCTTAAACCTCTGTCAAAATTGTGTCTATGCTTATTGGTTCAAAGAGGTTCAATCACTTTTTCAAACCGGCCTTGCAAAAAACGGGCTTTTTCCGAATCGTGATTCTCATCATGGACATGAAAAGTCAAACACATACACGGCAAAATTTTCTGGGCCGCAATGTCTCCATTTTAAATTGCTGTGGTAATCGAGAGAATCGTGTGGCACATAAATGGTAAGGCAATAGCTACAATTTGGTAGAGAAATGGATTTAAAAGCTTTTAAAAAAGTGTTTACCACGGAGTAGGGAACTTTTGTAACCTCCTGGCCATAAAAATGCGTGTTAATCTTTATGATTTGAAAGTTATATGTTGAATTTCGGCCTTCATGGGGATCGTTGTGAAAGGTTTCCACTGTAAAGGTTTTGTCCGTTACCACGTAAAAATGAACAAGTTATTGCAAAAGGAGGGAAACGTTACAAAAGTGCCAGACGATGCCTATGGGGGGGGGGGGGGGAGAGAGAGAGAGAGAGAGAGAGAGAGAGAGAGAGAGAGAGAGAGAGAGAGAGAGAGAGAGAGAGAGAGAGAGAGAGAGAGAGAGAGAGAGAGAGAGAGAGAGAGAGAGAGAGAGAGAGAGAGAGAGAGAGAGAGAGAGAGAGAGAGAGAGAGAGAGAGAGTGAGAGAGCTTGATACACTAAGATAGCAAAGGTACTTGTAATTGTGGCTTCTCTAAATGATTCTTTAGATCAAATATTATAATTTCGATTTCAATGTCATTATCTTCAGTTTTCAAAATGTCAAATAGTACTCTTTTCATTTCTTTCTTAAAACTATTTATTGGCAACTTTTTTATTCTTTCAGGTATCCCATTCCACACTTTTGCTCCAACACGTGAAAAAGAGTATTTTTGTCGGTCGATTCTAGAATTTTTAATAAAAAAGTTCTGAGAGGTTGACGAGCGGGTAGCATATTTGTGTATGCTAGAAGTTCTACAGAAAAGATTTAGAATATTTGACGGTGCTTGCTTTGCATTTATATCATACATATAATATAATATATACATATGTTAGATTTCTTAGTATTCAATGTTAATTTATTAGAAGTTAGCCAATCGTTAAGTTTTTCAATCTCGTTGTTTACAGTCACTTCTAATTTTTTCAGGTTTTTATCAGCGAATGTAATACTGGTGTCATCGGCAAAAGAAAGAACTTCAATTTGCTAGAACAATTATGGATATCATTTACGTAAAGTAGAAAAAGAAGGGACCCTAATACAGAGCCCTGAGGTACGCCGCATGTGCATGCGCACTTAGATGTGGGAGTCTGTCTGGGTTGTTTTGGGTGCGATCAGTCAAATAGGATCCAAACCATTGATAATTCCTCGAAAACCGTAATGATTAAGTTTGTCAAGTAGAGTTTTATGATTAACAGTGTCAAAAGCTTTCTTTAGGTCAATAAAGATCCCACAGGTAAACAAGCGTCGATCCATATTTGACTCAATAGCTTCAACTATATCGATGATAGCGTGATGGGTAGAGTGTCCCTGGCGAAAGCCATACTGCGACGAATACAGAATGGAATGCTGTTCAATGAAGCTGACCATCCGATTGTACATTATTTTCTCGAAAATTTTATTAAAGTTAGAAAGTAAAGATATAGGTCTATAGTTTAAAGCATCCACATGAAAGGTCGAAACTTGTTTGGGAACGTTGAAACTGGTCTCGAAATTCGCGCAAAACTAGTTCCATGGCTTACACAGCGTAGCGTGACAAGACCAAGCGAGACCAGTTTCACGATGTGGTGTTACACGGTGAAACTCTTGTTTTTATCACCATTGCGATCGTTGCGACCGTCGGAAGTAGAAAGCGGTTCTCCTTTTCGTGAAACTTGTCTCGCAACGGAAGTTCGAAAAAGTTCCACGAAACCGACCATGTTACACGGTGCAACGCCTACTGAAACAAGCTAAGGCCTGTTCCAAAGGTCGCGCTAAATTTCACTTAAGCATGGCAGTGTCATGACGTTTCAGATCTTCCGGTTCGGCAGGTTGAATTTGTTGCCACTGAATTAAAATTCAACGTTTGAACCAGCTGTGCTGCCCTATAGTCGTGC
>JAEMWC010000085.1:1410000-1412500 GCA_016490735.1 Pachyseris speciosa | reverse complement strand
GTGTTACAGCATCCTCCACCAGTGACACAATATACACAGCTGTAACATGCCATTAACAGGACTCACCATATCCTGTGAGCCAGCTTTGGGTAGCATAATATTCATCTCAGATGACTTAGCTGTAACTATTTCAGTAGATCCAATGCCACTGGGAAAGAACACTTGGCAGCCATCAGTTTTGTCAATTGAAATTGTTGGAACTTTCTCATTGATCTACAGGAATTCGAAAATAATTATTTAGTGAGTGTGCGTGGTAGAGAAGGTTGACAACCATGAGATTCCTCAAACACACTACAGGGAACCCTCCACACCATCCTACTCCAGGAGACATATAAGAACGCCTGATACACAACTGGACATTGGAAGTAAGCAGAACGCTGGATAAACAACTGGACATTGGAAATAAGCATTTACATTTACATTTACATTTACATGTATTGGGTCGGTAAAATCGGTTAAGATATCACACCAATCGTAAAAAATGAATAAAATAAGTAAACTTGTGAATAAAACACAGATGTACAAACTACATAAACTATGTATAACTATAAGCAGAACGCTGGATAAACTGGAATATTGAAAGTAAGCAGAAAGTGAGTCAAGACTGCTTAGGCTCGGCCCAAACCACCACCCTCTCAAAACAGGCCAAAGAGACCAGCTTCTACCTTATTTCTTACGAGGTTCACAAGTGGTCTCTCGTAGATGTATATTGAATGTAAATCTTACACATGCACTGTATACAGGAAGCTGCTTTGCTATCCTCCACAGTTAATAACTAAGATGGTGGTGACGTTCAGTGAAGTTCTTTGGACCACGACTTTGGTCCAAACTTAGCCCAGGAGGTAGGGAGAGACAGACGTTAACGGCCTTCATGGCCAATATTAGAAAAGGAGATCTCGCTAGCTTGGTGGAGAACGACCTTTGTAATGGCAACTGCCCCACGTGTAGTTGCTAGATGTAAATTATATAGATAAAAATTATAGATTTTAATTGGGAAAATTGTAATTATTAGATATGTTCTTTATTATTGTATATAGTCATTGTAGCCTAAGGATTTTATTATTGTAAATTCTAAAGATTATTGTACGTTTTAAGTAGGATAGTGTCGCCGATTAGTAAGCCTATTATAGGCTAGCTAGAAGATTGACACTGAAATAAAGTTATTATTATTATTATGACAAATCATAAGAGCCATAGCAATCTTTCCTCTTTCTAATAACCACCACTCTCTCAAGGTTACAGTATGTTGTTATCAAGTACCCCATCTGATAAGCCAACGATTAGCTGGAAAGAAGTACAGATGATGCATCTTATTACGTGAAGTTTGAGAGGTTACATAATTTCAACTTCATGCAGAGTTCTTTTCTTTTGGGGGGGGGGGGGGGGGCAGGACCCATAATGCACATTAAATATTTTTCAGTTGTTGGTTCTTCGCACTGGCTGGTTCTTGTTGTCTCTCAAGAAAACTTTATGACTTGCGTTTACAGATTTCCAGGATTTCCCAGGACCTCCTTCTATTTTCAAGGACTCTCCAGTCCTGGAAAATGCTGGACTAACATTCCAGCACTTTCCAGGATTTCCAGGAATTCAATGGACCCCGTTGATAAGATCAAGCTGACTGGATAAAGCTGTGGAAGTCTCCTGCATTACTCAGCAGACTAAAAAATATTGATTACTATAAACATCCCAATAATCAAACACATAAATGGCTTCACCCTGTGACTCCTGACTGATGACAAAGCAAATCAACTCCTTCAATTAACTTCAGATGCTTAAGGTTTACTGGCATTAGTAACCTGTCCTGGCCACAAAATGAATTCAGCTTTGAACTGCCAATGGCTGGATCGATTAAAAATATTCATGACATCATCCAATTAAAATCATCCATTTTCCAAAATTATTATTACTCTGACCAATAAGGAGTCTGCCGACCACTAACCTGACACTGCATACTCTGACAGTTGATAAATTCAACAGTGCCAATTGCACCATCTAAAACCACTGCTGTCTTCTTACAATTATCTGACAAATGAACAAAATAAAGATACTATTCAGTTGTATTCCTACTGGGTGAAAGGGTGTACACACGGATGTGTTTTCCACATTCAAGTACTTCTAACGTTCTCCATTTCTGTTACAAAATGGCCCACAGAAAATTAAATAGGTTGTAGAAACATGGTTTTAATCTGAATATGAATGTTCAGACTGAAATAGGCAAAATGTGTCATCCACATAGCGACGATAGAATAATACCCCTGAATCCCTGTACTGCTCTAGCCATATCTTCTCATGATGTCCCATGAGAGATAAGCAAGAACAGGGGCTGGGGGGAGCCCATGGCTACTCCATCCACCTGATCGTAGTAAGTACCTTTAAACAGGAAGTGAGTTTCTTTGGTAGCAAACTCAAAGAGCCTTTTAAGCTCCTTTTGGCTGAGCTTGAGCCCAGGATTACCCTTAGAAATATATGTAACTGCAAGGTCAATACATTCATCTAAAGG
>JAEMWC010000085.1:1402500-1405000 GCA_016490735.1 Pachyseris speciosa | reverse complement strand
CTTTACAAGGACTTTCCAGGACCCTACTTAGAAATTTCAAGGACTTTTTTTCATGAAAATTTTACCTCAAAACCAAGAAAAATGTTTGTGTTAACATCAATGTTTTGGGTTTACAGATAGTGCAGATATTTTTCGATATTTTTCGATCTTGTTCAATAAAAAATCAAGGACTTTCAAGGACCGAAAACGAAATTCAAGTACTTTCAAGGCCTTGAAATCGGACTCCTGAAATTCAAGTGTTTTCAAGGGTTTTCAAGATGTGCGTATGAACCCTGTATTTACAAAAAGTTAAAAACTACTATTTACAAATAAATGTCCTTAAAAAGGCTGAAAACAGCTAAAAATTGGACCTGTTAAATTTTACATTAACTAACACTTGCACAGAAGAATAGGGCAAAGTTGTATAATTCTTGTCCAAGTTGAAGAACTTCTTTTGTCAATAAAAAGTTACAATAGAGCATTAACATCACTTTATTGTTTCAACCAATGTTAAAGTTGATTAGATTGGCTGGAGATTCTTCAAACATTTTGTTATCATGAGAAATCAGCTGAACTTCTTTGTCAAAAAAGTGAAATTAAGGTTGCTGTAAACCTTTGGGGATCAAATTTTTCATAATTGTAGTTGGGGGGTGGGAAAATTCTCGAAAGTTATGCAAACCGAGACGCAATGTCTCGAATTCTCTTAACCCCCCTTGTGTTTAGATGAGGCTATGTAAACACAGAAAAAGTCCTCTGTTCCTTAAATATTCTCAATGATTCCATCCAGTTTGTTTGGATGTCCGACGCAATGCAAAGGCTATTATAATTATGTTGAGCTAACATTGTCAGTTTTTCAAGTGAATGCTTGCACTCACCTGCTTTGACAGCAGAGTTCAAAAACATGACTTTCATATATTCATTCTCATATACATTACTCACAGGTATATTACGAACCAGCAAAATGACCAGCTCCCAGTTGGCTTGTTAGCTCAGAGGACTTGGGTTAAAATCCCGCACAAGCTGAAAATTTTTTCAGCTTTACTTTCACTACAGCAAAAGTATTGTTCATAAATGCGAAGATCATTCACATATTCGTTCTTTAATCCACAGTTCAAATATATGATTTTCATAAATTCATTCTTATAAAACAAAAATTGTTAAAGTTAGAGTTGTTTTCAGATTCTATATTTTATTAGCTTTCCAATTATACAAAAAAAAATGCATACAGGACTGACTTTCGAAAGGCACCCCTGAAGGTTTACAGTAACCTTAACAAAACTAACGATAAAGAAAGCTTAGCTGTCCTTTGGTGAGCATTATCCAATATACTTCCCATTATTGATTCCTATGGTCATACATACACTTATAAATAAGATCTAAAATTTTTATGAAGGACATGACTATTTTATTTTATTGGCTTTGCCAACGGCAGGGTGACGACAACAGTAGATAGCCAATTACTACATTAGGTTGGACACCAGGGGTGGTCACAGCCAGGGTTCATTACATCCCTAGTGGTTCTTTAGTGTCCCACACAAATCAATTGAGAGTTCAATGCAAAACTATCGTAACTGACGTTTTCGGTGTTTTGTTTTTGTTTTGGTCAAAATTAGCTGATTTCTCCTGTGAAAATACTTTTTTGCTGATATTTCCAAGCCTCCATAGGAGCAAGGTGATCAATACAAAAGTGATTTATGTGTTAAAATTCATCACCATGTTTACCCATTTACGTAACACTGCAGATGATCACAAGTACAGTTTTTGTTTTCAATATTTTTGCCGCATGCATCAACTTTTCCTTGCATTGTACTGTATTCAAGATACCGGTACTCGTAAAAAACGGCTGGACTTCTCATCATGCCGAGTTCTCTTTCTAAGATGATTTCTCCATGTTTCCAAAGTGAAAATAATTGACCACAGCCTGCCCAAGCAGATTTAATATCCAGGCGCCCGCGAGAAGTTTTCACTGTGACCGCGCCCTCTGTGGCCGCAATGAATTCTAGGTACAACATGGTCTCAAAGAGTGTGATCAACTCACTGTCCAAAAATCAGCAAGAGAGAAACAGAGAAATGCCACTGGTTTCTCTCAGAAGCACTAGTGACTTGCGGGTCTCCAGACTTAATGATAACTTATTGACTTCAGACTTAATGACATCTTTCAACCACCAGGTGGGTAGGCAAACACAATGCGATTAAATCAAGGTAGGCTTCGAGACCTCAAAGCCACATAAGTTTTGTATCAATAAATCAATGTTTTAACCACCATTATCACACTGTCAAACAATCTTTACTATCTTAAAACCATATTTTCTGGTGTATAAGTTGGCCCTACATTTTTTGAGCCTAAAAGTTGAGATTTTCCGCAAAAACTGAGTTCAAAATTGATCTTTTAGCATTTTGTTGTAAAAAAGTTCCACAAAGAAAAAATTGTATCGATCAACTGACACATAATGTTCGGTGAGAATTACGAGAAAAATCTCCAAAATTCAATGCCTTACCTTCAACATTAAGGTATTTAAAC
>JAEMWC010000085.1:1395000-1397500 GCA_016490735.1 Pachyseris speciosa | reverse complement strand
ATAACAGCTTTCCCCAGGCATGCTCTTTTTGTCAGCAAAAGTGGGCATATAATAATGCCTTGCCATGCTGAACTAAGTGGAGTAACTAGGTGCTTGATTGTACTGTAGTTGATTGGGAGAGCAAGAACTGGAGACAAGACATTTTTGTTCACATTTTTGTCACAGCACAGAAGCAGCTCCTTAATTCTACAATGGCCCCTTTTAGTTGCCACCAACTTACAAAGCAGTGACTAATATGAGTATCGTATGGTTTCAATGTCAAGCAAAAAGGCCTTCAAAGGTTTGGTTTTCTCAGCATGAGGAAAGCAAAAATGTGAACAGGGGTTTAAAAAATATTTAGGAAAGCTTGGAGCTCAAAGAACAGTGAAGGAATTTTAGTTGGAATTAAGGAATAGATTTGAGCTGCTTGTTGACCCTGACAAAGTTAAAGAGTTCTAGCCAAACCAAAAAGATAAAGCAAGCAACTAGGCAGATTTTGAGATTAAAGGAGATTGAAGAAGAAAGGCAGTTGGATTTCTGGCAAGAGCTGCAGAAAGAACAAAGAATGAATTCGAAGTAGAATGAAGGGCACACCAATGATAATTATTGGGTTGCTCAAGGAAGGAATAGTTTAAAAATGAATACACTGCAGGTAGAAGGTTAAAGACAAAACTTCAATGTGGTTCACAATCAAACAAGAAGGACATTATACATACCACCATCCACTTCTTGCCCTGCAATCCAAACACTGGTAGCTTCTTGACAGGGCCAGCAGCAGCCTTAGGAGCACCCCCAGGAGTAGGTTTGGGTCTATCAACAACTGGACCAGTTTTTCTCAGATCTTTGTTCTTATGGGTCTTCTGATCATCTCGAACTTTCTTTAACCCTGCATAAGAATTCTAAGGCTCAATAATAAAGCCACTTCAACCTAGTGATTGACATTAATCTTCACTTGAAATTGAATTGTGTGTACACATAAGGTGTGTATCTGACTGAGGTCAGTTTCTTGTGAGTTAGGGGGTTCCTAACAATTCTGAGAAACCCTCTGATCCACAGAGGAATTATTCTTCTATGTATATGATGAAGAGTTGATGAGACTTGATTATCTTAAAAAGTATCAGGGAGATGCAAATATAGCCATAATACATTTGTATCACATTTATTTAGCTTTCAATTTGCCATTTTTCTCAGAATGTAATCATGTCATTTGTATGGTTTTAATATTTAATTATTCTCTACTCTAGCTTTGCCTTCTTGAGCTTCTATCTATGGGTTGGCACCGTGGGAGCCGTTACAATAGATGGTGAACATTTTGGGTGTCATATGTTCATGACAAAAAAAAAAACAGAAATTATCACGAAATAAAAAGCAACATAAGGTATAACTTTGTATAAAGTTAAAAAAAAGTTCATAAGAGTGGATTCAGAGCCTCCTTAAATTTTTGAAAAATTAAGGTGGCTCTGAATATGCTCCTACAATTTTTTTTGAGCTTTGCAAAAGTTGGATCATGACACGCTAATTACTGTTCAACAAAAAATAGCGGTTACCAAGCTCCATTTTTAGTTATTATCACTTAAAAATACAATTTTAAAACACATACTGTTGCTATAGTAACACAATATGTCATGAAAATTCCCATAGCTTGTTTGCCAATGACTGATATATACTAGTTATGCAACGCTTTCGAGTGGTATATCGTGGAATATCCCACGAGTCACTTGTATTTTCTTGGTATACACATGAGCCTTTAGGTGAGTGTGTATGCAAAGAAAATACAAGTGACGAGTGGGATATTCCACAGTATACCACGAGAAAGGGTTGCATAACTATTTATACCATGCCATAAAAAATACAGTGGCCAGCAAGGCCAGCATGAGCGGGAATCTCAACGCACGATGGGAATTAAGGTTGGGTGTGATACCATTGAATTGCATTGATTGATGGGAAGGTTCGATGGAATACTGACGAATATACAACGGCTTTCCTGCATTCTGATTGGCTGTATTTTCTATGGCATGGTATAAATAGTGGTAGTTTGAATCCATCAGAGTATACCTGTTAGAAAGGGCTGGAAACTGGTGTTTAAGCCACCTTAAAAGAGATGCTGGCCAGAACACAAATTTACCATTACATTCAGCACAAAAAAACAGAATTTGAAGAATTCACTCAGAAATATGGGTTATTGACCAAGCGTGAGGTCAAGATGGCGGGATATTGGCCAAGTTCTTTTTTTGCATGTTTATGGACTGAGATGAAGTCGAGGTCCATAAACACGCAAAAAAAGAACGAGGCCAATATCCCACCATCTTGACAGAACAAGCTTGGTCAATAAAGGATTTATTATATGACTCATAGGACGCTATCAAGAGACAATAAAAAGCAGGATGAACGGGCTATCACAAGAGGTCAAGATGGCTCCATCTTGACCTCGCGGGTAGCCAGTCACAGCAGGAGAATTGATTCATCTTGACCGCTGCAAGAGCCAGTCATATAATAAAATGAATTATTAACCACTTACATA
>JAEMWC010000085.1:1317500-1387500 GCA_016490735.1 Pachyseris speciosa | reverse complement strand
CCAAAATAACCCAAAATCTAAATTTTTGTGTAAGAATGGATAGATGTACAGTAAAGCTTTTTATGCTGTTCAATAAATTTGCAATTTGTGTTTAATCAAGTCCTAAAACACTCAACTGCACCTCGTGTTTTAAACTTGATAAAACACTCCTACTCATAATTTATTAAATGTTACTTAAAAATAATATCCCACATGCTTAAAAAACTCAACAACGCACTCGCCTCATTATTTATTTGTTTATTGAGTCTTTATGTTGGCTCAAATTTACGTGTAACAGCTCTCTTCTCTTCTGTTCTCTTTATCCAAGAGAAATTTATATCAAAAGCAAGTTCCTGCTTTTCTGTATATATTTTATTAGTCTTTTGAAGTATCTGACCATTCTCTTGATTGTATAGGCATTTGAAGGTTGGAATGGAAGTTAATTACATATGAAGAATATATGCCAAGCGTTATTAACTGTGTTATAATAATATTGTATATACAGAATATATGCCAAGCATTATAAACTGGTCAGTGGATGTTTAACAGGATCAAAGGAATGAAGGATCAAAGGAGTGAGATCAGCCTCACACCCAAATGAAACAATGTTACAAACCTGCTGAAATGTTTGTGCCTGCTTTGTTAATCTCACTGAATAAAGCAGTTGCAGCTCCCCGTTGGGCATCTTGTCCTGAGGTTACTGGTGAAGGTGCTTGTACAGGAGGAGGGGGTGGGGGTGCTGGCTTTGTGGGAGCTGGTGCTGCTGGCCCAGCACCTGCCTTTGCAACAGCTCCCTGGTAAAAGATGGAATATATGTCATGGGTCAAAACAAAATTCAGGTCAAAATGAAATACAACATATAGATATATATAATTATATATACGTATGTATGTATGCATGCATGTATGTATGCATGCATGCATGCATGCATGCATGCATGCATGCATGCATGCATGCATGTATGTATGTATGTATGTATGTATGTATGTATATATAGACAAGTTAAATTCTCTTGAGCCAACAGCGCATCTTTTGCCCCCAGGAGGATCAACAAGTGATTCACAGTCCAAGCTTTGGTGAAATATTAATAGAAAGTTTAAAGTAGACCAAAGACTGACAACTTCTAAGTGACAATTAAACTGAAAGAAAAATTCTTATGCCCTGAGCGGGATTTGAACCCACGTCCCCCAGACACTAGTCGGGTGTGATTCAAGTAGTGCATGGGACTATAGATATTATATGAGCTGTTGGCTCAAGAGAGTTTAACTTGTCTATAAATTGTATTTATTTGCTCTTGTCCGCCTGTGAATCACTTGTTGATCCAGCATCATCTGATTGAAAGAAAAAATAGCAGCCCAGGAGTCCCACATAATAGTCCCATTCACTACTTGAATCAGCTGTGTTGCCAGCATGGTTGTCCTGGTAGTGTGGTGGTGATCACATCCGAAAAGGATGTTATCTGATGAGTGCCGTACAGGTTGTGCGGTACGAAACTAAATCAAATCTTCAGTTGATCAGACTGTCTTCAAATATTTATGCTCTAGTTTTTCTATTGAGCACTCTGACAACAGTTCTGCAAATCAACTTTTATATATATATATATACCACCCTGATGAAGGCCGGTAAACTTGGCCGAAATATAGGTGAAGGATAGAAAACATTGTTTTCGCTCTTCATTTGTGTTATTTTCATATTACTTCTTATGGAGAGGAAATCCGAAATTGGATGCGTGTGACAGGTTATATATATATATATATATATATATATATATATATATATATATATATATATATATTATATATATATATATATATATATATATATATATATATATATTACATAGATATAACTAGTGCACACATTTAACATGCAGCTATGTCTCACTGGATAATGTTTTCACTCTAACTTACAGTTTTGCTCCAAACCAGGCCAGTTGTGTGGTTTTTCTTGACATAACCATGGAGGTCAGTGAGAGCATCTCTAAGAGTTTTAACCCACTGTGCATGTGTGTCATCCCTACAAGAAATTTATGAAATCGCTGTACATAATATTTCATGTCATTATAAACTGGTAGATACATGTACACAAAGTTTGGTAAGCAATCAAAGGCTCCTTGGAGCCAATTCATTCATGCATATAGCTAAATACAGAGAAATCTTGCCGTAACGAAAGCTGTTACCCTGACAGAAACTTGAGCACAATTTCTATTGTGTGGAATGGAATGCCATGTAACAAAACAACCACGGAACAAAATGACCGTAAAGCGTGGTAAACTAATGAGTAACCACTCCATCAGGTATAAATCAAGATGGCAGCATTTACAATAACAGAATTTTTAATGTTGGATTATTTACGTTGAAATGCTTCTGTTTAGTCATTCAGAAATTATTTCTGGACCTATAGGCAGGCAATATTGCTCTGACTCTTGACTTGAGGTAGGTTTCATTGCAGATTTAAAACTTACAGGACATTCTTCAAAACATCTTTCAATTGGCCATGTTCTAAACAGTTAAGGGCCTGGGAACGAATCCAAACTTCATTGAAAATCAATGGCATTGAACTAAATTGATTCGAGATCATATGAAAGGGTATCTCAAAATAAGTACTTTCAGCAAGTTTGACTATGTTTGGTCGAAAAGTCGCCAGTTGACATGCATTTAGATCTTTAAAAAATCCCATACAAATGTCTCTATTTTGGAAAGTGTGTCCCTCCAAACCATACAAAGTCTCTAATAATTTTTCACAATTTTCAAAAGTTTTTGTTTCAGCTCCAATTCAACTGAACAGCGTCAAAGTTGGCAAGGGGGGGTGACCATTTTTGAGATGCCTTTTCATGTAGCGTCAACAATTTTGTTCCAATCGATAAATTTTAAAACTCATTCCCAGGCCCTCACTCATTTAGAACATGGCCAATTGATCCATCAATCTTTGGGGATTTTTATGTGTTTGGATGCAGGATGCAAAATCACTGTAATTGTCTGGAAGGGAGGGAGGCAGGGAAGTAGGGAGGAAGGAAGGGGGGGAGGGGAAGGGAGGGAAGGAAGGAAGGGGGAAGGGAGGGAGGGGGGAAGGGAGGGAGGAAGAAGGGAAGGAGGGGGAAGGGAGAGAAGGAGGAAGGGAAGGAGGGAGGGGAAAGGGAGTGAGGGAGAAAAGAAGGAGGGAGGAAGGGAGGGAGGGAGGGGGAAGGGAGGGAGGAAGGGAAGGAGGGAGTCTTTGACAGCCATTTTATATAAAAATACTGTTTGGGAGTTGAAAACAGCTAAAATGATAACAGCAAACAAACTAAGATAACAAGGTGACTTACTTTTCTTTGAAGTCCTTCAAAACTCTGTTCATGTAGAACTGAGCAGCATCCAAAGTCTCTTTGATATAGGGTGCAGGAGTGGGACTCTTTCAATGAAAATCACAAGCTGTCATCCATTTTCTCAAACAATTGCACATAATGAGTTATAATGCTCTAAAAGGTACAGTTGTTTTGCTCCAATTTAAAGGTAATTCTGTGGAATTCCATTGGAGATCTTAACCACACATAACTTACTCCAGAAACAGAGCATTTTGGTTTTCTTTTGAGACTAAGCACAGTTGGTTACCAAGCAACATAAACATGATTCTCCCTGATCAATACAATGTATATCTGTAGAATTTCTATTACATTTAATTTAATTATCAACTTAATTTAAAACTATTTAATGGCAAAACATAAAAGTAGACAAGAAAAAAAAATGTCACAAAAATAGTCTGTAATATTATAACATAACTAAAGAAAAGCGCACGCTCTGATTGGTCAATTAACCATTTACTTTTTGCCCATGGGTGAATGCTGTCGATGATAGCTGACGTGTGCGCTGTTTATAAACTAAAATTTCGCTTTTTGGGGGCGAAATTTTACAAAATTTGTATCCTTTCAATCATCAGTGTCTACAGAAGTATTAAGCCGTTGCAATTTCTGTGAATGAAGTTTCGTGCGCCTGTTTTTCTTGGTCATGTAAGTTAGTGTACTAAAATGGGACTTTGCTTTCTCTATGATGTTTATGTTATGTAAGTTATAAAACAAATGGTAAACATATCAGCGTGCACTATTGAGTTATGGATGCACTTGGGAGGTATGCTAAGCACTCAAGAAGCTAGAGTCGCTCTTGGCTACACCTCAAGCGACTCTTACGCTTCTCTCGTACTTAGCAACCCCCTGCATGCATCCATAACTCAATAGTGCATGCCGATCCATTTACCATTAAATTTTGTTAAGTAGCGGAGCACATACCAAGACAAACCAACTTTAACCCAACAAAATAAATAAAAAGAAAAATATGGTATACCCCAATATACCAGGGGTAATGATAATAATTAACAAAATTGCAGAAGGATGGCGTAAAAAATAGAATAATATTGTAGTAAGAGAAATATATGGTCACAAACACAAAGACACAAAACACATCCAACTGGTGCTAATGTTAAAAATTCTGTAATTCCCCTCTTATAACTAGTTATACTGCCTAACAAACTGATGGTGGGTTACAGTTCCACACGTCCAATTCTTTTAATGCTGAATGAATTTATTCTACCAAAGTTCTTTATTTAAAAATTCTATCCATCTTCACACTTTAGGGGATATTATTCAGAATCAGAACAAAAATAATTGATGTATGAAGGTATCTCAATTAATGTATTGATATAAGACAAATAAAATTTAATGGCACTTCCTACCTTCGAGGGTGCAGAGGTATCACAGAGGTTGTGGGTTCGATTCTCATACAAGCCTGATTCGTTGTTGTTGATTTTTTTCAGGCTTTATTTTTACTACTGCTTGAGTAGCGTTCATAACTGTGATGATCATTCACATATTCATTCTTTAATCCACAGTTCAAATATATGATTATCATTATTCATTCTCTCAAAGCTGTTTATAAGCGAAAAATGACGGAAAACAGCTTACTCTTTGGACTCTTAATTTTTGGCCTTGAACATCATTAACTCGAATTTTCGCTGTAGGTTACCAATAGGAGTTGTTTCTGGCCAAAACATTTCTTCAAGTCAAAACAGCCGTCTTTCATATTTTATGCAAGCTTTTTGCACACTGATTTAGAATCAACCGAGGCTGTTGTACGCTGCATTTAAGACAAACAACTGACTTAGTGCTGTGTTATATTGACCAAAGCCTTTCCAAAAGAACTTAGAGCCAACCAAGGCAACTAGACGCTGTTTTTGACTCTGACGAACCCTTCAGTAAATAAGCTGATTCAGACTCAAACAATGCTGCTTACTTTAACTTTAACGTTAATGTTAACACTAACCCTAACCCTAACAGACAAAATCTTTGCACACTGACTTGAGGTTAAGGTATCAGGATACCCAAAATGACCATAGTTAGAAGTAGAGCATTTATGTGGGCAATTGCAGAGAAACCCCCGGCAACCTATACATTTTCTGAAAGCTTAATATTTGTAGAATTAAATGTAGAAATCAAAATTTGATAAGAAGTAAACGCGTAATGTATATTAAGAGGGAAAGAGAAATTTAAGGCTCTGCCTTAATCATGTTCGTTTCCCCACGCAAGCTAGTAATCGGAGCAATGTGGTTAACATCAGAAATGTTTCCTAACACGTTGCCCTTAAAAAAGGTGTCTGCGATTTTCCACTGTTTCTTCATTTTTTACCTACACACAAGTTAACTTGTCATAGCTGAGTGGCAAACTGTGTTTGCATGGTTCCTTTAGTATATTGTTCTACGGCTTTCATGGCTTCGAAGGTATTTACATATATATATTTCTAATTCCCGTCCAGGGAATTTAGAAGCCAGGAAACACACAAAAGTCTCGAAAGAAAAATGTTCTGAGGAATGGCCGACGTGCGATACTACTCACTTTCTATAGTGGCCGCGTTGCCAGCGTGGTTGCTCCGGTAGTGTAGTGGTTATCATGCCCGACTAGTAACTGGGGAACGTCAGTTCGATTCCGACTCGGGGCAAAAAAGTTTTTCTTTCAACAGAGATGTGTGTCGAAAGCTGAGTGGCAAACTGTGTTTGCATGGTTCCTTTAGTATATTGTTCTATGGCTTTCATGGCTTCGAAGGTATTTACATATATATATTTCTAATTCCCGTCCAGGGAATTTAGAAGCCAGGAAACACACAAAAGTCTCGAAAGAAAAATGTTCCGAGGAATGGCCGACGTGCGATACAACTCACTTTCTATAGTGGCCGCGTTGCCAGCGTGGTTGCTCCGGTAGTGTAGTGGTTATCACGCCCGACTAGTAACTGGGGAACGTCGGTTCGATTCCGACTCGGGGCAAAAAAAGTTTTTCTTTCAACAGAGATGTGTGTCGAAAGCTGAGTGGCAAACTGTGTTTGCATGGTTCCTTTAGTATATTGTTCTACGGCTTTCATGGCTTCGAAGGTATTTACATATATATACAAGTTAACTTTGATACCATAAATGCTTACATATCCTTTCAGAAAACAGGCCATAACTTTTAAACAGGAGCAAATAAAAAAAAAAAAAACGCCCACATCTTTTTGCAGGTATCTTAGAAGGATGCCGGAAAGCGAACTTAAAATATTCACCCTTCACCAAAATTTTATTTTATAAAAAAAAGGCAGAAAACCAGCTTGATATGTCTGGGCACGTCAAAAATCTCACTCGTGGTGCAAGAGTAAATGACTTATTGACTGATATCGGGCATGCATTTGTTCACAATAACAATGGCAAAATGACAGCCTATACCAATTACATACATCTTCCAAACTGTGCGCAAATCGACAGAAGCAACTGCTAGAATGAGCAGCTTACAGGTTTGTTTTCAAGCTTTCGTTGTATCTTATACTGAAAGTATTTGTCCTCGGCACCAAATATCATTTTGATAAAGCCCGACGATCTTGCAGAAACCAAGCCACAAACCAGTAAAAGATCTTGAGCAAAGACTTGAGGAAGAGACAGGGTTTTCATTAAAAATTGTAGTAACAGGAGAATAGTGTAAAGTAACAGGAGTCAGAATCATTATGAAAGGGCACAGCTCTTTCAGGGAGCAAGCGAAATTTAGCAGGAGAATTCTGCGTAGTAACTGGAGAAGTTTCTGATCTCCGATGCCTAGGGAACACCCTGAATAGAGCAGTCCATTCTGCTGTCGACCGACGTTAACCCAAGGGCAAAAATGCTAATGGAGATCAGGTGGCAGTCTGGTAAGTGACTCATTTGAACTAAGAATATTTGAATTACTTCATCTCTGACATCTATAAATTGACAGACAACTGCAATTTGAATGCAAGGCCTAAAGCTAAAATGTTATTACTTGGAATGCTTGATTCACACAACCAAGCCGCAAAAATCTCATACTCATTTGTCCCTTTTGTAGCTACAAAGCACACACTTTCATCAGATGTGGAATTGTGAATTTTTCTTGTCACCAATTTTCCTGGTTAAAATATGAGCCATGATCGCTTGAAGAGAGACTGTGGCATGCTCATCGCTGAAGGATATTCTGTCGCTCCTTCGCCGTTTTGGCTTCTTTGCTGATGTATATGGACACAAATTTTTCTTGTACGTTTGCGAGGACATCACGAGAATGAACACAGTAGAGCAAAATATAATTTTTCTCGAGAAACTAGACAGCTTGCATGCCTGCTTGCTTTGTTGTGATGGAACAATCACGCTGAAATGCTCCGCGTTCATATTAAATGTGACCTGTGGTGAATATTAATTGACGGTGACAGAACTGGTGACAGAAACTTGTCAACTCATAATACACCATTTTGCTAATGATCAGTTCCTTGACGGTGAACTGTGGGTAGATCCAGTCCTTTGTGGGGGCAAACGGAACTAGATACAGCCTGCAGTCTGATTCTGAAACATTGCTTGTAATCCCTAAGGTGACACGGAAGACTTTTGGCGATCGAGCCTTTTTCATGCTGGACCAACAGTTTGGAATGCTTTGCCACCTAGCCTTATAAACTGTATGAACATTGACTCTTTTAAAGTTCAGTTGAAGACTTATCTTCTTAAGAAAGCTTTTAATTTGTAATTTTATATTCTTATTACTTTTATTATTTCAGCCATCTAGCCTTAGAAACTGTAGGAACATTGCCTTTTTTTTTAAGTACAGTTGAAGACTTATCTTCTTAAGAAAGCTTTTAATTTGTAATTTTATATTCTTATTACTTTTATTATTTCAGCCATCTAGCCTTAGAAACTGTAGGAACATTGACTTTTTTTTTTAAGTACAGTTGAAGACTTATCTTTTTAAGAAAGCTTTTAATTTGTAATTTTATATTCTTATTACCATTATTATTTCTGTCCATTCATTGTACACATATTTATTTTCTTGTACATATTGTAAAGCGCTTTAGAATATTTTAATAGTTAAAGCGCTACTGTATTTATTCGTTTATAAGCCGATCCCGGCTATAAGCCGAGACCCTAAACTTAGCAAGTGGAGTAGTGACCAGATGTTCACCAAAAAAGACCAGAAAACTCTTGGCTATAAGCCGAGACTCGAAAATCGAATACCAAAGTTCCATGGAGAAAACAAATGTATGGATTGTGGGCCACACTTCGGCAAGAATGGAAATGGTGCGAAATTCAAACGCATCTTACAATCCTATAACTTTTGTAACATTATAAAAGTACCCACAAGAACCTCTGCACATTCTAACACTTTGATCGATCTGATTTTGACTATCAATACCTCAAGGGTCTCAAAGTCTGATGTGATTAATTATTGCATAGCTGATCACAAATTCATCTACGTCATCTACAAGCTGAAGATCAGGAATCCAAAGCCTTTTGTTAAATATGTCCACAATTTCAAGAACGTGCTGGAAAACCCGAAATACTTCAAACACGACCTGGAAAGTGCTCCTTGGTGGGTCTGTTCCACCTTTGAGGACCTGGATGACATCACTTGGGCTTGGAATTGCATGTATAATGATATCGCAAACAGTCACATTCCCTTACGTAAAGCCAAGGTTAGAAAACATTCATTACCTTGGATGAACAGTGAGATCCGGAAAGAGATGAATAAGAGATATAAACTTTTGAAAGCCTGTGATGGCTCACCTTCTACTGACAAACTCTGGGCTGATTACAAATCCTCTAGGAACAAAGTATCTAAGATGCTACGATGTGCCGAAGCTCAATATTGGAAAAAGAAATTTACAGAGACCAAGGACTCAAAGTCTTTCTGGAAAACTGTAAACGAGGCCACTGGTAAACCTAAGAATAAACATATTGGCCCCCTCAGAGATGCTAACAATAAGGAAATCACAAATGACTACGAGAAAGCTGAACTGATTAACTCTTACTTCATAAATATTGGCAGAGAACTAGCTGAAAAATTCCCCGAAGCTGATGAACCCCATCAATTCATGTACAGAGTTACCCCCACTGTGCAGGCCTTGGAGGTCAACATCAACAAACTCAAAACTGATATAAAGACAATTAAAATTAACAAAGCATCTGGCCCTGATGGCATCTCTTCTCGTAGCTTAGCTATCGCAGGAACATCCGCCTTAGAGGGCATTGTAACTGTTTTCAAGAGCAGCATGACTCAGTCCAGCTTCCCTAACACATGGAAGACTGCAAAAGTTAATGCAATCTTTAAAAAAGGAAACCCAGCAGATGTTTCAAATTATAGGCCAATATCACTTTTAAGTATCCCCAGTAAGCTGCTCGAAAGCCAGATCTGCAACATAATCGATACCCATCTGAACAGCTGTGGCATAAAAAGCTGTAAACAGTGGGGGTTTAGCAAGGGACTATCGACTGAAGGAATGCTTACCTCAATGACTGAAGGATGGAAGACTGCAATTGACAGTGGTCTGACAGTTGGAGCAGTCTTTATAGATTTCCAAAAAGCCTTTGACACAGTCCCTCATTACATTTTATCGCATAAACTACACGCCATTGGAATATCAGGATCTCTTCATGAATGGCTAATGAGCTATCTGACTGATAGATGCCAATTTATTGAAGTAAATAACTGCAGGTCTGTCACTGACTATGTACGCTATGGAGTCCCTCAAGGCTCGCTTCTTGGCCCCCGGCTCTACACCATATATGTTAATGATCTCCCTGACCACATCGACTCGGGAGATCTATACATGTATGCAGATGACACTACAGTATACTGTATTGGACCAAATGTTGACCAGGTTATGTTATCACTAAATAAAACAATGGAGCAAGTCTTCATGTGGAGCATTAGGAATCAGCTAACCATCCACCCAATTAAAACTGAGGCAATGATACTAAGTAAAACCTCTTTTGTTGGGCCTATACGTCCCCTCTACTTTAACACTGGCCACATCGACATGGTTAATTACACCACTTGCCTTGGAGTTAAAATTGACAACAAGCTGACATGGTCTGTGCACATTGACTCAGTGAAGAAATCCTTCACGCAGAAGGTTGGAGCGTTGAAGAGAATGAGAACCCTTCCGAAGAAGGTTCTTGAGGAAATATATTTTAAGACAATTATCCCCAGTGTAACGTATGGAATTTCAGTATGGGGTAATTGTTCTCCCTCTGCACTGAACTCTCTAAACCATATTCATGCAAGAGCAGCTCGTCTTGTGAATAACCTCCATTCAACGTTGGCAGATGACACATGTCTCATGAAATCTGACTGGCTGCCCATCTCTTACTTCTATAAAAAATCCGTACTGTCTCTCTTGCACAAAGTATATTATGGAACAACGACCCAATCGATATGTGAACTGTTTTCTAAAAGAGTTTCTTCTAGATCTTCTCGTGTTCCTAACCAATTTAATATCATTAGATTTAGATCAGAGACTGGCAGGAACTCCCTACGATATAGAGGTCCTGTTATTTGGAATTTTGTAAATAGATTAGTTAAAATACCTGAAAGTTTTTATTCTTTTAAACAAATTTTACGTAAACATGTTAAGATTATTGACAATTTTTCATTTGACAAAGAGGCAACAGTAGTCGCTAACAAAAAGGATCATTTCATCTACTTTTAGATTTATATGTTAGTCTTAGTGAATACCGTATTATTTGTATTATTTGTATTTATTTGTATTATCTGTATTATTTGTATACATTAGTTCTAAGTTATTATTGCAATTTTCATACATGTAATTCTTAATGTTTAGCATAGTAGGTCCACATCAGCCCTTTGGCTGCCTTTAACACAACCTACTTATCAAATAAAGTATGTATGTATGTATGTATGTATGTAATTATGTTGAAATCTAAAAAATTCCATGCCATACCTTCACCATAAAGGAATTTTAACGAACCTTGTAACTTTTAGGAAATGTTTGGAACCTTTTTATGCCAAAAAAACTCAAAACACTTCCAAAACACAAAAGATCAAAGTTGTAAACGACCCGCCATCTTGTATGACCTAACTGGCAGGCTGGGTGAGAGGTTACCAAGCCAGCAACGTGCTTTGAGTCACGCTCGGATGTGCTTGATCCCAAAAGCAGAAACAGCTCAAGTTTATTGAAGCATTTCTTCCACAAATAAGATCACAAAGTAGACCCAATTAATTCACAGGAAATGTGATGACTTCTGTGGAGATAACAAGCTTATAGTAGGGTATGTGAAGCAACAAACGGGTTAAGTGTGATGTCAACAACGACTGATGAAAGCTTCGTTGAAGCAAAACTAGCAAACGGCTCCTTACGAGCCACCACATATAAAAGTCAATGATAACACAGAAAACTTGTTTTTGTCTCTCATTTTTATTGTTGTCTTTGGGTCTTTGAACTTTTTTCCCCTCAAAATTATTGGCTATAAGCCGAACCCCCTTCTCTGGTGGAAAATTTACTCTCGGTGGTTTAATTTAACGGAAAAATCGCTCGGCTTATAACCAAATAAATACAGTATATTAAATGTAATAAATTATTATTATAATGGTCAAAATTACAATAATATTTCAAATTACCTCCTAAAATGGCCGTTTGCCCCCACAAAGGACTGGATCTACCCATAATTCACCAGGAACTGATCATTAGCAAAATGGTGTATTAGGCACAACAGCATCACAAAATAGTTTTTCACAATTCTTTTAAAAAGTATAACGTTTTTCTTCTCTTTTTTTTTTACAAAATGTTCATTTTAGTCTTCCCGATTCGCATCATGAAAAATGTGCTATTTTCAATTTCTGGCCAAAATCCTGGTACCTTAACCAAGGCTACTGTGAGCTGTTTTTAAGTCAACCGTGAATATTGTGCACTTTTTCCGTGCCAAGTGAGCTTGTCAAGTGCCATGACAAGCAAAACACGGGTAGTAAGCAATGTATTTAAACAGGCACATTATGCCTAACTGAACAGAGATGTTCTGTGTTCGAGATCTTAAATTGTTTACAAGCATTTGGTGCTTAGTTTTTCACACAAAGAATACCCTTGGGTATTGTTTTCATGAATGTTAATTAGCAGACTCAACCATATGAAGGGCTGGCAGCATATAAACTATATAGATGTCGTTTTTCGATTTTGCTCGGATTTATCCAAATTTTGGAATACGATAAACTGTAATTCAAATGAAAACCATTGTCAGGGATTTTTTCTTACCAATTTTTGTTTCGTTTTCAAGAAAAATCTAAAAACGACCTAAAATTTGATGTAGGCAGTTTAAGCCCCCAGCCCTTCAGTTGATATTGAAGTGGTCAATTACAGAAGTTTAGACTACATAAAATTTTGCTGTTGTGAGCTGCCAAATTATTAACACACTGCACTCCTTAATTGCATGAAAACAAGCATGGTGAATGCATTTTTTGTATTCTTTTTTCATACATTTGCAATGAACAACTTTTCTTTTAATAGAATAGGATGAATTTGAAGAAAACAAACGCTGCACAAATAACAATAACTTGATAAGAAATGGAACTAGACTCACCACTGTTATCCAGCCTAGAGCAGGAATGGCTTCACTAACAGATGACAGATGGTTGAACATCTTGCTAACGCGATTCTTCTCACGAAAGCTCTGTCACAAAACAGAAGTAAATTAAAATTGGATTGCCCTTACCATGCCTAAAACAACACCAGGGACAATTTGCCCATTGCAGCATTGAAAAATGGTTTGGAAGTATTACAGTTCACTTGCACTTTCAATGTTAGCATGTACATGCTTACCTAACCTGTATCAATGGAAATGCTCTCCATATACCATAGCTGTTTCCAACCAGAAAAGAATGTTAAATGTTATAAGATCAAAAGTACACAGAAGTAACCCCTTCATACCTGTACTTCTGCTATATTGTCAGCCACTGGTTTCACAAGCTTTATAAATTCTTCCTGTCAAGCAAAGATAATCATTAACGTGGAGCCAGGAATATTGGGAACTAGAGACAATTTGATGATCTCTACTCCCATCTGGCATTTGTTTTTAAATTTCAAACTCAGCCATAATAAAATGAGTAAAAAACAATTGCAGAAAGTTTCTATCATGTCTGCAACCATGACATCCCCTAATCTCGAACCTAGATTTCCCACAAGGATATACCTCACAAATTAATGTGATTTGGTAAGCTGAAGCCACTCTAAAGGCACTAAGGCCACATGGTAGCGGGCATTACCCCTTAAATCTACCAAAGCAAAGATCTTTGCTTTGGTAGATTTAAGGGCTAATGCCCGCTACCATGTGGCCTTAGTGCCTTTAGAGTGGCTTCAGCTTACCAAATCACATTAATTTGTGAGGTATATCCTTGTCACGCCAGCCACATCCCACAAGCTTTACGTTTTCACTGCTAGATTTCCCACAGCCAAGCAAAAGGGAGATCTGGTAAAGTTTGAATTTGGAGTATGCTCAGTAAGAATCAGGCCCGATATACGAGCCTCACTATAACTGCGCATGCTCTTCCATATTTTGTTTATGAGCGAAAGATAAATCTGATAAATGGACTTCAAGAGCACTTCTCAATCAGTTTTGCAGTCCATAGGAGAAGAAAACACCAAAATCAAACCAAATTAGCTAAAAGAGGCAATACAGGAGGTTGTTGTCAACGGCCGAGATTGGTTAATTATTCTTCCAACTAGTTACGGTAAATCGCTAATTTATCAAGTGCTTTCTTCACATTATGATCATCTCGCTGCAAAGAAGAAATGAAAGGACAAGTTAATTTAAGTTGGCCTTGTGCACGGTATTGGTTACCAATCCCTAATTACTAACAATGTCGACATTTAGCCGTTATTTTTGTTTTTGCTATGAAGGAATATTGTCTTGAAAACTAAAACATGAAAACTTTCTCTATTGTGTCAACTATTTATTTTGATGTTTGTTTTGCTTTTCCCTTGCTTGGTCTGCGTGTAACAACACAGCAAAGTTAGTGGACTCATCAAAATTTTAGTTGGGGGCATTACATTTTCATCTGAAACAATGCACTTTTGTTTCGTTTCTGGCGTTTGTAGCGTTTACAATTTGCTTATATCATTTGTTTGGTTTGCGGCATCTATCGTTTGAAACGATTACAAGAAAGCATTTGAAACATTTCAAAGCCGGAGAAGGTTTCAAGCGTCTGAAGCATTCAAATGGT
This sequence comes from Pachyseris speciosa, assembly GCA_016490735.1. Taxonomy (NCBI): domain Eukaryota; kingdom Metazoa; phylum Cnidaria; class Anthozoa; order Scleractinia; family Pachyseridae; genus Pachyseris; species Pachyseris speciosa. The sequence continues at coordinate 1,373,030 of JAEMWC010000085.1, read as the reverse complement.
TTTGTGTGATGGTGAGACTATTGTGTGTTTGAGGAAAGCGATGCTTTTTCCCCGATTGAATTGCCACTCTGCAGTAAAAAATTCTTTTTTTGCTGAGTGTTTGAGGAGGGTTTAGTACAGGGGCGCTTTCCATTTGAATGGAAAAACCGGGGAGAATTTTCGGTTAAAAGGAACAGGGCAAATTTTTCTCAATCAAAACAGAACGGGACGAGTGTGTTCCTTTTGCACTGAGTCACTCTTTAAGAGACTGGGTATTAACCAAAACACCACCAAACCGAGCGTTTTATTCATCAAGGAGCATGGAACTAGTGGGACACCACAGATGGTGCAGGATTTTTTGGTCATTCCAGTAAAACCGAGAAAAGAGGAATACCTCAGAAGGTATTCCTTTCTTTCCGAAAAATTTCCAGTGGAAAAGTTTGTTCCAGTTGATTTACCACCGAAACAACCAGTTTTTCCATGCAAAAGGAAAGTGCCCCAGGTCATGTTCCCCAGGTCAACATGTCACATGCTAGGCAACCGGGGTGATCATATTTCATCATTTGGCAGATTTGACGGCACTAAGATATATTATTTGCTACAATGTAAACACTATATTTGCTACAATGTAAACATACTATTTGCTACAATGTAAACACTAACTAACAGCACTTGTTCAAAGCCAAACAAAAAAGTAGTAATTTCACATTCTTGGAAAAGCCGGTTGAAAGCTGAACAGGAATTTGCATATTCCGTGATGTCTGTCTGACCTTTGTGAGAAAATTCTGAAGTATTCGGTTAAAAAACTGACAAAGCAAAAAAAAAAAAAACAGCAAGGAAAATCTTGAATCTTGTAGTGGCATTTCGATCACATGTGGGTGTCTTCAGACAAGAAATAACCTCACTGGTCAATCAAAACAAAAAAGAAAATAGTTATTGCTCCTTTCATTTTTGATTCGATCGTGTCATGATCAGGTAACACCAGCTGTTCGAGCGGATCAATTACAAGTCTATTCAGTTTAACAGATCGGATGCATGGTTATTTGAAAATAGAACTTTAATCTATCTATTTACGTTAAACATTCTCCGAAATATTGATATCAGTGACTCTTGACGAATTTGCCGACAGGGACATGCAAACTTTCCAAAAATTGCTATGTGAAAAGGTTTGAAACTCAGACGGGCAAGATAAAGACCCATCGTATAAACAGCTAGGGCCTCAATCTTTGGTAATTAAGTAGAGAAATATATGACTATATTCATTCTATTCGAACGATTCAAACGAAGCAAGTTGAGTGCTATTTATAAACTATCGAAACGTTTCAGACGAAACGAACCGAACGAACCAAACTATTGATCAAACTATTCAAACGCCAGGTGAAACACACGCTTTGCATTTTGACGCTTTTGTTGAAATTTAGCTTGAAAATTACCTATGTAACGCTGAAAAAATCACTTAAACTCTAAAACTATTTAGTTTCCATTTATATGAACTTTTTCGAGGGGATTGTTCAACTACTATGCATCTCGATTTTCGTGGATTTGGGGTTAAATTTTTAGTGAAATCAAAAACTGTGTCAAAAATCACAATATGTTCACTTTAATTTGTTTTTATTGCTAATTTTTGAGTAGGTTTTTTTATTTTGCCATTAACTCATAATGGAAAGGAATTTCAATGCTTTCCTTTTGCCAGCTAAATGCACATGAAATTTCATTTCCATTCCTGTTTTCAAACTATTACTAACAGTTGTCCTGAAATCTTAAGTTCTAGCTCAATATTTAGCGTTACATGTTTTGTAACGGAGTTGGTAACTGTCACGTATTGCTTACATGAAGTGTATTTTGTACGATCTTATATCAAGTGTTCAAACATCCTATATAAGCTGAAGTTTTGTGTAAGATTGATTGCATGTGCGATTGCGATCCTGTGATTAAAGATGTTAGCTTTGAGTTGAGTATCGCCGTTGTTGGAGTTCTTGCAGAGTGTTATCCTTCTAGACGTTACGTGGTGTCATGAGTATTGTGTGTGTTTGGTGCCTGTATTTTGCTCGTGTATTTGCCCGTAAATGTTGGCATAGTCAAGTTTCTTCGGGCAAGTTTTGTAGTCACGCCGGGCGGCGAGGGAGCACCGGCGGTCAAAGTTCCAACTCCTGTGTTGCAGAATGTACCATTTCCGTTGAAACTGGAAACCAGAGGCAATCTAGCAAACAACTGGAAGCGTTTTCATCGCGTGTGGACAAATTACGAAGTGGCCTCTCGCTTGGTTAAGCAGTCGAAGGAGGAGAGAACGGCGACATTACTCACGTGTTTGGGTTCCGATGCTCTGGAGATTGTTGATGGGCTCAGCTTTGCTGGTGAAGAGGAGCATAAGGATATTGATGTCGTTCTTGAAAAATTAGAAGCGTTTTGCGTTGGCGAGACGAATGAAATTTACGAGCGTTATCAGTTTAATAAGCCGGACCAGGAACCGGGTGAGTCCGTTGATTTGTATGTAGCAGCCCTTCATACTTTGGCAAAAACGTGTAATTATGGTTTGCTTTTGGATAGCCTTATTCGTGATAGGATTGTTGTTGGAATAAGGGACAATGGCACTCGTAAGTGTCTTCTTCAGGAGCCGAAACTTACCTTGACCAGATGTATTGACATTTGTAGGTCAAGCGAAGCAACTGCTTTGCAATTACAAGCGATGGGTAATCAGGAGGATCTTAAATTTGTTTTGGATGGAAAGTCAAAATCCAAAGTCTCTGAAGATGCTAAGGTCACTGAGAAAGCTGGTAGCCCTGTGATTCTGTGCAAGTTCTGTGGTAAACGGCACATTAAAAGAACAGAGAAATGCCCTGCATGGGGAAGGATCTGTGGCAAATGTGGAGAGAAAAACCATTTTGCTGTGAAGTGTTCTTTGAAGCAGGCGCGTAGGCAGCGTCCTAAGCCTTTTAAGCAGAAAAAGAAGAAGCAACAGGTCAATGCTATGAGTGATGGTTCTTTCTCAGAAGAATATCTGCTCGCTGTGAACTCGGATAGTGTTGAATCTCAGAGGCTGTACACTAGGATGGTGATTAATAACCACGATGTTCGGTTTCAGCTAGACAGTGGAGCTACAGTTCTGCCTATAGAAGATTACAAACGAGTTTGCAAAGATCCTGAACTTAACGAGCTGGAAGCCTCTTTGGCAGTTTTGAATATGTACAATGGTTCCAAGATACGCCCACTTGGTAAAAAGAGGATTAGTATGCGTAATCCAAAGAACAATCAAAAGTATAACCCTGATTTTCAGATTGTTGGTGAAGAAAACAAGCCATTGCTTGGGGCATCTGCCATACAAGGAATGCAACTTATCACAGTAAACACACAGAACATTCTGGCTGTTGAGGGGTCGCAGAGCTACGAAGATCTTACCTTACCTCAAGTTGTTATGCAGTACAAGGATGTCTTTGAGGGAGATGGTATGCTGGAAGACAAACTACATCTTCATGTTGATCAGAATGTAAAACCAGTGCAGATGCCTGTTCACAAACGACCTATTGCCTTGAAGGAGAGATACAAAATGGAGCTTGAGAGATTGGTTCAAAGGGAAATTATAGCAGCAGTTTCAGAACCAACAGAGTGGATTTCATCTACTGTAGTGGTAATGAAACCCAATGGCAAGTTATGTGTGTGTCTTGATCCAAAGCCCCTTAACAAAGCTTTGAAGAGAAACCTTTATTGATGATCTACTACCTGAACTGTCTAGGGCACAAGTCTTCTCTGTGGTTGATGTTAAGAATGGTGTCTGGCATGTCCCTTTAGATGATGAAAGCAGTAAGCTGACAACCTTTGCTACACCCTGGGGCCATTTTCGGTGGTTAAGGATGCCCTTTGGTATATCACCAGCTCCCGAGGAATTTCAGCGTAGGCTTAATGAGGCAATAGAAGGCCTTGATGGAATCAGGACTGTTGCAGATGACATCATTGTGTTTGGTGTTGGAGACACAAAGGATGTGGCCCTGCGAGACCATGACACTAAGTTCCTGAATTTATTGGAGCGCTGTCATCAGAAGCACATCAAGTTGAACAAGGACAAGCTCAAGTTCAAACTCCATGAGCTGTCATATGTGGGCCATGTCATTTCTGCTGAGGGGTTGAACCTGATCCAGTCAAGGTAGAGGCGATACTTGGTACATGCCATCACCAGATGACAAGCAAGGAGTTCACAGAATCATGGGAATGGTGAATTATTTGCAGAAATTTGCACCTGGTTTGTCAGAGCTCACGAAACCTATCAGGGACCTGCTAAAGGAGAATGTTGAATTTGTGTGGGAGGAAAGTGTCCATGGAGAGTGCTTCAAGCGTATCAAAGCGATGATAGCTTCTGCATCTGTTCTTAAGTTCTTTGACCCCCAGTGAGGAGGCTGTGTTATAGTGTGATGCTTCTCAGCACGGTTTGGGTGCATGCCTTATGCAGAATGGGCAACCTGTGGCTTATGCTTCTCGGTCGTTGACGTCAGCAGAGTCTAACTATGCACAGATCGAGAAAGAACTATTAGCTATTCTGTTTGGGGTTGACAGGGTTGTCAAAAAGCGCCGGCGACTGGCGATATCACTGTCTTATCGAACATTTTCGCCAGCTGCAAATTGGTGGAGATAAGTGGGAAAAAAGTGATCGATCACAATAACGTTTTAAAGAAAAAAAAAACAAAGAAAGAAAGAAAGAAAGAAAGAAAGAAAGAAAAGAAAAAGAAAAAGAAAAAGAAAAAGAAAAAGAAATTAGGTTAAAAATACTCTTTGACTTCATTCATGAATTTTGATGTATTTTGAAAACTATGAGCGATTAAAGTTTTCGCTGGATTGATTCTCGTGTGCTGCTTGGTTTACTTTTATTTTTGCCTTGTTTTGAAATTTGCACAGGTTTGTCACTTTACCTTATTCCAGAATAAAGAAATCAAATAAACCAATCAATTGTGATTGAACTTATCCATTTGGATTTCGTCGCTTAAATTAACAAGAACCTGTTTGTAATTTTATTTTTGAAAGATGATAACTGTAAAGATAAGATAAGACAAAGTTTTACTCTTCATTATGTTGATTCATTTAAAAAAAGAGAGACAAAGAAAGCAACTATCAAAAATTGTCTTTTGTTCCTAGTTTATCTCAAATCTATTGGTATTTAACGACTATCATCGACATGCTGTTTGGTATTCTTTGTGTGTGTTCGTGTGTATCTGAGTTTAGATCACGACACGTCATGTAATCCCTTCTTGTGAGAAAAATAGTATCCAAATACTTGGTGTGAGTAACTCTCTTGGGACCAATCCATGCTTCATGAAATTTCATTCATGCATGCGTGCCAATGTCGCAACCAAAAGTAAACACATATTTCCGTCTGTGTTGACACGTATGCTTGCACAATTAACACACAGTTTTGGAGAAACTGTACTGGAGAAACAAGTCCGTATCATTAATTTCTGCTTATCTTATTTTAAAGTCAATGACAGATTTTTTAAATTAAAAATAACTTGTTAAGTATTGTCATCTTCATCAAAGTTTTTGAGAAAAATGTATAAAACAACTGATTACTTATAGTACTAATAGTACTATTCAGGAAGTGAGACTTGTCAGAATTTCTCTGAGGAAAGGCAATTTTTGGTAATATCAACACGTCAAATTTATTTTACTTCCAGGGGCTTCATCCCCTGGACCCCTAATGGGGCTCTGCCCATGTTCTCCTCTGGGGGCCTTGGCAGCTCCCAGACCCCTCACCTTTGGGGGACCTCCGGCCCCCAGTGCTGTCTTCTTCTAAATTGTCTCCGTCTACTTAAAATCTTATTGACAACCCTGGGTTGAAAAGTTTGAGAGTTATGTCTATGGGAAGAGGTTCAAGGTAGAGACTGACCATAAGCCACTGGAATTGATACTCAGCAAGAGTTTGTTGAGTGCACTGAAACGTCTTCAGAGAATGATGCTGTGCTTGCAGAACTTTGATTTTGAAGTAGAGTACAAGAGAGGTGCTCTTCTCCATGTGGCTGATACCCTCAGTAGAGCTTACCTGCCCTGTGCACAGTTGGTCTTGTTGGCTTGGACACTCAGGAGGTGGAGCTTTGAAGAATGGCTCCCTTCTCCATGTGGCTGATAATCTCAGTAGAGCTTACCTGCCCTGTGCAAAGTTGGTCTTGTTGGCTTGGGACACTCAAGAGGTGGAGCTTTGAAGAATGGCTCTTTGGTAAACCTGAGATGCCTCCTATTCCTCCTGTAGGTACAACCATCCTCTGTGCAGACCTGGTATGATCTAATGTCAACCCCCTTGTCCACAGTGGCTTTAGCCCATTTCTCAGAATCTCTGTCAGGCTTAATATGCACTACATCTCCAGGCTCCAATTTACTAAGCTCTTTTGCACCGCTGTTGTAGTAGTAGGTCTGTTTAGCCTTTCTCTCCTTCAGCTTGTGTGGGACACCCTGAACTGTTTCAGGAACAAGTAGTCTCGAAGAAGTTGGCAACAGCGTTCTAGTCCTCCAACCAAACAATCGCTGGGAAGGAGAACTTCCAACTCCCTCAACTGGATTGTTTCAGTAAACCAAGAGTGACAAATTTGGGCCTGCCTTCTTCATGATACTTTGAGCAATTTTAAAAGCATTCTCTACCTTCCTGTTAGACTGAGGGAGAGCTGAGAGCTGGTCAGGTGTTCAAAGTCATAGGCTGACGAAAATTCCTGAAACTCCTTAGAACTGAAAGGTGGACCGTTGTCACTAAAGACCTGGATGGGTATCCCACGTCAAGCAAACTGAGACTTCAACTTAGAGATTACCTCCTTGCCTCTCTTGTCAAAAATTCTGTCCAGCTTGAAGTAGTCAAGAGTAGTAATCCTGTCTTGTGCAAGGATAAATGTTTCCAGGAGCCGAGCAAGGCAGATGGTAGTCTTGAAGCCAGGTTTCATGCCAAGGCCGGAAAGTTCACATAATTTTATCCGTCCGCAGGTAGCTGTGAGTAACAGGCAGTGTAGGGAGATATTTTTGTCCGATTATTATCAGAAATTAATTTAATTTCTAATTTAGGCATACCAGTTTATCAAAACAAGATTTGCAACAGAACTTCAGAAGTTTGTCTGTGCTTCGACACAAATCTCACACAGTTTTTGAATAATTATTTTTAATCTCAAAGCTTTCCAGACATTGGAAAAATTTTTCCTCCCAGCTGTCTCACCTCACAAATGGTGTTTAAACTTGAAACTATTGCTCGCGATTTCCATACTGCCATGAAAATAAAGCCACAAAAAAGCCACACTAAAAGGAGCCAATCAGAGCATAGATTAGATTGTGGTAGCCTGTTTTCCAGTAGCCAATGAGAAATGGCATACTTCTGAACTTTACCAGATCTCTCTTTTGCTTGGCCATGGGAGATCTGGGTACGAGATTAGACATCCCCTAAATGAATATTCATTGTGAAAAGAAAGCACATGGTGCTGTGTGTCTGCAATGCACATTTAAGGTCAACTGCTGAGGGAAATCAAAGGCTCCTCTGAGCCAACTCATGGATGCATCTTGCTACACTAATTGCGATCTACACTTGACTAGTAATGCAACCTTTTTCCCAGAGTCTTCATACTAGACAGGTTGTGATGTATTCTCGCCTGCATGCGACCTCCCATCAAAAAGAGCATTGTGTGACACCCCATAAGTTACAGCATGGTAACTGTTTTTTGTCACAATATTGAATTACTTTCAAAAATAATTTTTATACTGATTATTTATTTAAGCCAAAGGATACAGACTTTCTGAACAAGATCAGTGTTTTGGGGGGCTATAGATTTCAAAATAAGCGGCTTTCATTTACACACCATTGAATAAAAATAGCCTCCATTGTAATATGCCTCCGACTTGGAAAGCTACCGGTATTCAGACATTTCAGTAATCATGAGTAATTGATCTCATCTTCGATAAATAAGAATTCAATACGTACCTGTCTCAGTTTAAGCAGTAAAATTGATCATATTTTTCTCCAAAACAAATGTGTTGCATGTCTAAATAACGGGTTTTTTTGGTAGAAAAGCTCTGCTGATTACTTTGTCTATGTTGATTCAGTGTAACTATTGCAACGTTGTAGGTTGTGTCAAACATAAGATCTAAGCTTTAACCTGATATGCAGCAACACGCAGTACTCATCATGCGATGCATGAAAATTTATGTCCAAACATTTGGTGGCCATAGCATGGGCTGATGCATGCCTAGTTTTGTTATGTAAACATATGCTTTTGGTGTTGTTTTCTCTCTGTTTTCGTGTCTTGAACTCCAACTGTGCCCTTCAGTGCTAGTGGCATCGAAATAACTTGTTTTGATTATTAAGACATTCATTCCTCCCTGCTGCATTCTTCCTTTGGGTGACGTGAAAAATCGTCGCTAGGAAAAGCAATTTCATCACCCCTTTGAAGATGTCAGCGGCAATTTTCGTCAATTTCCACTTCAGTTCTCGCAGCTTGTGTACTTAATCGTATTAGCTTTCCACTTTCCAACTCCACAAAGGTATACTCAAGAGGATCAGATGAAAAATCACCCGCTTTACAATTTTCAAATGCTCTGATCAATGCCATTCATGTTCATATTCACTTCATGATACCTAAACAGTCGAGCAAGAATCTTCGCATTTCTACTACCCCCTGAAACTTGCAAACCTTGAGCAAAGAGGACTGCGGGGACAAATAGAATACTTAGTGGGGGGGGGGGGGGGCTGGCAGAAGAAATGTTTCATCCAAGTTTAATGGATAAATTAATCAGAATCGAGTGAGTGAGTGAGTGAGTGAATCAAAGTGCCTCCTATACCTCATGGCATGACTACATCATCCATGAGCTAAAAATATGGTGGCTTGGCAACATTCAACTCACACTGATTACAGCAGTTGTGAAGGTCAGATTAACAGGAAATTCACTTTCACATAAACAAAACAGCACTTTTCTATCTTACAAACATGTTTTGACAGACTTCCATCATCTTGAGTGTAACCATAAATAAATTGAGCCAATCAACTGAAGAAACCTTTTTACTCTGTTTTCAAAACAGGAATATACTTAAAACTAAATGAACTCAGATAAAACTGAAATCTGAAACATCACACTGAATCTATCCTGTTTTCTTCTCAGTTCATGCTTAAACAAAATCAACAAATTGAGCATGAAAAAAATTGCTCCATAGGCAAAGAATGGTGCAAGTGCTAACCTGATCCTTGTAAGAATTTCCAATTTGTAAACAAGGCATGAATTTTATTTGGGGTATTACTTACTCCCAAATATGAAGGATATAGTCTGTTACAAGGAAGCTTCTGAGAATTCTCCTGCACAAATGGCTCTATATTCTACCACCTTGTCAGTGTTGCCTTCAGTCTCAGCTTCCTTGTTGGCAATTGAAGGGCTGAGAGCATAAACTGCCTATGTGTAATTTTCGGCCGTTTTTTTAGTTCGCTTGGATTTGTCCAAATTTTTGCATGTGAACTGCATTTTGATTCAAAAACATTGTCCCGTATTTTTTTCACCGATTTCTTTTTCGTTTTCGAGAAATAACGTATGCAAAAAAAACACCTAAAACTACACATAGGCAGTTTATGCCCTCAGCCCTTCATATGTCTGCCTTATTAACATGCATGAAGCAATGCCCAAGGGTATTCTTTATGCGCAATGTGCCTTTTTGACTCATAAACAGCCCACAAGATGCCCATCCGACTTGGAAATGGTCGACTTTTTTAAATGCAGCACTTATTACCAGTGTTTTGCTTACTGATAGTGCTCAAGAAGCTTCCTTAGCTGGAAAACAGTGCGCAACATTCTGGGTTGACTTAAAAACAGCACACAGCAACCTCGGTTAACCTTAAGCCAGCGCGCGTAGATTTTGTCCGATTTGAAAACAGCACTCAAACGATTTAGGGTTATTGTTAAGTTTAGAGTTAGGGTTAAAATTAGGGCTAGGGTAAGGGTTAGAGCTAGGGTTAGGGTTAGGGTTAGGGTTAGAGCTAGGGATAGGGTTCAGCCTAGGGCATTGCAAACGTTAACGTTAAAGTAAGCGGCGTATTTTGAGTCTCGCACAGGTTTCTTGGTTCCTCCAAAATGAAAAGAGCGCACAGGTTTCTTGGTTGATTCTTAATTCTTTCGGGAAGGCTTTGGACGATGTAAGTAAAGTGTTGAAGAGGGTGTTTTGGTTGAAAACGGCATACAGCAGGATCGGATTTGATTCTAACTCAGTGCTTAAAAAGCTTGCTGTCGGCTGAGAAATTGAATAAAATATTAAAGAAGGCTGTTTTTATTTGAAGATAGCTTTTGGCCACTACCAACAACTTCTGTTCGTGAGCAAAACTGAAAATTTGAGTTAACGATGTTCAAGGGCAAAATTAAGAGTTAAAAGAGTAAGCTGTTTCCCGTCGGTTTCCGCTTCGAAACAGAGATTTGACTGGCGCTTCGCGTGCTTTGGTCATTATTGAAACGATTTTGAAGGGTTCATTTTCGTCGTCAAATGGAACCAGTGGAATGAAATTCGTATCACAAATCAACGTAAATGACGACAGTGAAAAACCTGGAACAAAATACTTAACTAGTTTTGTTGGCTTCAAGACGTAAATATTTGCATAAGATGTGAAATTTAATCCGTATCGTCTGATGCGTGACACAACGACTTGTTAAAATGTCTCGCGTGCAAATACGTTTTTGCTGGTGTTTATCTCGCTTGAAAATACGTTTTGCTGATGTTTACAAGCCTCCATAAAATCAAAATAACCGAGTTGATCGACGCAAAACTTATTTATATGTTGAAATTCGGCAGCATGTCTCCCTGTGTTTACATAACAACTTGACGACCGACCACGAGTAATATTTTCCACGCACGCCCATGCAACTTTTCCCTGGATTGTTTTCAAGATAGTCATCGAAAACAGATGGACTTCTCGTCATGCTGACTTCCCTCTCTCGGATGAATTCTCCGTAATATTTCCGAATTTTGACGAACTGTTTCACGGCTTCGATGGCCCGCAAGACAGTGCCCACTTCAGCCGCAATGAATTGTGGGAATGTTATGCCCTCCGCGAGCGAAAGACACACTGCAAACATCAGCCAGTTTTTTTGCCCTAAACTCCAAAAACACCTCTCCTTTTCGGAAATTCTAGCACGGTAACCTTTCAGAAATGGACCAAGACTAGCAAAACCGAGCCGCTTTTGAGACGAGAGATGTTTTCAGAGTTTTTTTTCTGCCCGGCTCTTAATCTCTACTCCCAAACCGGAGAGTCAAATTCATCTCTCTCTTCATGGTTTGGCAAGCAGAGAAAACACGACTGGCTTCTTTCAGCCGTGTTAGACTTGTGGATCTGAAGACTTCATGATGTCCTTCGATCACCGAGCGAACAGGCAAATTGACATAATTCGATTAAACCAAACAAGCTAGCGCGGATTCGGCAGACACATTGCGTAAGTACCAATGTTTTAACCGCCAAAACTTTTAGTCTACGTCACACTATGGAACAATCCTTTCTACCTGTCAGTCATTTCATGCCCAGTTTCAGTTTTACCCTTCAGTTACGAGCATTTGGCGCTAAGTTTTCAAATAAAGAAATAAAGAATACCCTTGGGCATTGCTTCATGCATGTTAATAAGGCAGACATATGAAGGGCTGAGAGCATAAACTGCCTATGTGTAATTTTCGGCCGTTTTTTTAGTTCACTTGGATTTGTCCAAATTTTTGCATGTGAACTGCATTTTGATTCAAAAACATTGTCCCGTATTTTTTTTCACCGATTTCTTTTTCGTTTTCGAGAAATAACGTATGCAAAAAAAAACAGCTAAAACTACACATAGGCAGTTTATGCCCTCAGCCCTTCAATTATTACTATAATTATTGTAAAAGGGATTGGCTACAGTAACACATACTAACTAAAAAGCACTAAATATCCACAATACACTTACTTGACTTGGCTTTTGGCTCTTAGAAGCAAGGACAATAAATTCTCGCTCAGCATCAAAGGCTTTTTTCACCAACTTGACCTGCATAATGAAAAAAATGTACACAACATTGTGTTATTATTTCCAAGTATAAAAGTCTGCATTTACCTCAAGTGCACCTTCTAACTCTTCAGACCTTACATGATAATGCAGTGGTAATGCTGTCTGCAGCTTTTCATTTAACCCTTTCCTCCCTAAGAGTGACTTATAGATTATACTCTGTCTAATGCCAGACCATTTTACTCATCAAAGGGAGGCCCCTTAGGGGTTAAAGGGTTAAAAAAACTATCTCCCTTTACCCTTTCCTCCCTAAGAGTGACTTATAGATTTTACTCTGTCTAATGCCAGACGATTTTACTCATTAAAGGGAGACCCTTCAGTGGTTAAAGGGTTTTAAACTATGATCTGCCACCATGGGTTAGAAAATTCCTCAATGTTCTTGTTGTGCTGGTTTCTCTTATTCTTGGTTTTCACATGACGTCATAAAAAACTAAAATTCAAAATTAAACAGACTTTTGCATTTTTAGCTTCATCACGTAAAAGACGTTTTAGAAATATATCTGCTTGCATGTGTTCAGCTCGGTAGCTTGCTCTGTTTTGAAAATAGAGCAATTTGAATTTTAGATTTTATTACAGTGTGTGACATAAACATGTCTGCTCACAAGCATGTCACGTACATGAAAACATTGATTCCCCGTGTGTTTTTTAAGGTCTGAAAAGCCAACATGACAAGAGAAGCGTCTATGTGAATGTTTGCAAGCTCAAAATAGAGAAGAAAGCCTTTGAGATAGCAAAAGTAAATTCCAGATGTTTTCACAAGTTTCTGGCCGCCATATTTGTGTCCCTCAGAGGGACACTAACATGGCGTTTCCATACTAAACTCTATAATTTTGAGTGGTAGATTTCGCCGAATAACTCGAGTACGGGATACCGCACAGCCCTGAGACTTAAGCATGTTGTTTATTTATTACTATTCTACAACATCTCAATTTCTTGACTTTATCTATCTAATGGTTGATGATTTTATTTTTTTCACTTGCGTGACTGAAAACCAAGAATTATTTCTACTAATAATGTTTTGCCATTTTAGTGGGAAATTGATCTAGTTCTTTGATGATTTCTTGCTTAGGAACAATCCACCCCATTTGTAAGCCTGCAAATGAAAATCAGAATGAGAGGCTAGCTTGTTGGCAGTTTCTGTTAACTCTCTGTAAGAGGGCGATCCCCACCCACATCAATCCCTGGATTGGATCATTGGTTGTATAGAGCGGTTTTCAATTGAGTGTCGGAAGTAATTATGGTTTTGCTTTGGTTTTGCATTGCTTCGCCCTGGGATTGGCCAGGAAAACTCGTGCCACTTTCTCAACCAATGAGAAGCAAAACCAAAACCAAGCGAGACTTGCACGCGGGTATTTTCCCGCACTTTACGCCGGCTACATGTAATTGCTTCGTATTCTGATTGGCTCATTGCACTGCTTACTTCTGTTGTGATTGGTCGGAGTAATTGCTTTGGTTTTGGTTTTACGACACTCAATTGAAAAGCGCTCTAAACACACCCCCTTAGTGCTCCATAAAGCAGGAATATTATTATCTGTTGTTTAGGCTCCAAAAGTCGTTATACCTGGGATTCCACATCTCCACCTATCTTACTTGAAAGTTTGTAAAATTCTGCCACTTTGCCGTTTAACACCTACGAAAAACAAAAGAACTGTGATGACAAATATAAAATCAAGTTTAAATGAAACAACTCAATGAAGTTGAGGATGACATGAACGCCAACAACCTAGATGCCACTTTACCTCGTCGAATCCTTCTACTAAAACTCCAACGTCTGAAATTAAAAACATTCATCAGACATTTGTAAGTGGACAATTAATGTCCCCTTCACTGGGTTAAACCACACAAAATCTCAACCTTCATCCTTTCGGCGTTCACCTCACAGGCTTCACGCAGCTAAGCTCACCTTCTGGTGCTCCACTTGATCTGTCGGCAGCAGCCTCCAAACGAGCAGTAACCGCTTCCAGACGAGCTACGAGAGCGCTTAAATCACCAGACATTCTATAAAGTTGCAAAAACCACCCGAAACCACTGGAAATTCTTGTATAACGACAAGGAAAGATGCCTTTCCTAAGTTAGAGGGAGGGGTGAACCGGAAAATATATTTGCCTGTTTTTCCTAATATGGTATCAAACTTACTTGCTAGTTTCCAGGTTTTGAAGACCGTGCGGAAAAAATGACGTTGTGTACCGTATTTCCTCGAAGGAAGCGTCTAGTACGGCGGAATTTGACTGCGGAAGAATGGGACGAGTACGTACATTTCCGCGAAAATTCGAAGCTCTTATTGTACGAGAGGTTTATAATCCTTTTCTCTTCGGTGAAGTGGCAGAAGTGGGTACGTCATGGCATATGTTAAAGAAATAAGAGATTTGCTTCTTCTTTCCCACGGTGTAAATTTTATTTCTGTACACAACACAACATCATTTTGTCGACTCCATTCCATGCACCTAAAAACAACAAAAAACAAAATTCTAACAGAATATCGAACTTGATTTTCCAGTCATGCGCTTTCCTCCCCCTGATGCTAATATACAAGTTCCAATAAGTAAAATATTTCCATAATGAAAGGTTTCCGAATTCGATTATTTGCAAAAGCCGTGCCAAGAATCGTGAAAGCTGGTTAATGACATTGCTTTCACAAGCTCGCCAGAAACATGTTGTTTGAGTTTCACGCCTCCCACTGCATTTAGTGCTCAAAATCGAGAAATGGGAAATTACTAACGACGGCCAAAAAGGGATAAAATATCTGTATGTTGCCGTTTAGCTTCAAACACTGGCATGCGAAGCATGTACAGTGCAGGAAAATACATCAACAGATTCACGTACTTTCCACTACGGCCCGCCATGATTCCTACGTATTCGGCTAGAAACCAGGCCATTGACGCGTGGGGGGAAGCAAAATTACTTCCGGTCACCGCACTAGACGCTTCCATAGTCCTTCCTTAAAGTCCCTAATAGTCTGAATTCCGGGCGCTTATTTAAAATTTCGACCAAAAGATGGGGCGCTTAATCAAGGGAGGCGCTTATTAAGTTTTTCTCAGAACGATCTGTAACTCTATTTAAGTTAATACACATAAAAGAACTCTGCAAGTACAAGAAATAACTGGAAGGAACTTACTTGTTCTCCTATATGCATGTACTGATGAGGTGTAGTTGAGGCTTAAAAGATTGCAAATAAAGTGATCATGGAATCCAATAGAAACAGGTTTTCCTCCTTTAAGGAAGTGAGGGGAGGGGAGGGGGCGCTTATTTGCTATTTTAGTTGAGGGAGCGGGCGCTTATTCAGGGAGGGCGCTTATTTGAGAGAGGGCACTTATTCGAAGAAATACGGTATCTTTAAATGAAGTGTCATTTACGGAAACAACATTTTCCCGTATCTTTGATGTCTTTCGTTTTACTCATTGACTTCTTCTCCGGCAAAAATTGGCCTTCAGGAACAAATAACTAAAAAGGTTCTGGTCATCTGTTGGCGAAGACGGAAAACCCTTACTAAGCAAGCTGTGTCACGTTATTTGGATGTAACCCAAACATGTGTTGGCAAAGTGGAACGCTAAAAAGCCTATGCACTTTCCCTACAAAGTACTTAATATGCGTATTGAAACTATTTTCGGTTGTCTATGGCCCCGACGAGGGGGAAGAAATGCATTGCAACTTGAAAAAAGTTAGGTTAACTTTTTTCAAGTTTCGTCCTTGTGACCCGAAAAAATCGCCATGAATTGATACTACTTCCTTTTCCGTCCAAGAAATAAGTAGAAATCTACTTTTTCGTGTTAGATGGGTCGATCGCGTAATAGCAAAAGTACTCCCTTACGAATTGAACAAGTTATGACAAGAATTCTCGTGACAGTGCCCCTTTAAGGCGGAAGTTAACCTAAACATCGTGTTTTAGCCATTTAACATCGATTTTACGTTGGTATCTCGTTCGCGTTTAAAGCAATCAAAAATCCCTCCGCTCATCTCACAAAGCTATGTTGTGGGATATTTTGTGAGTTTTTTGGTGATTTTGGGTATATTTGGGAAGAGATTATTTTTCTCAAAGGATTAGTTAAATTTGGGAAAATAGGAAATATTGAAGATTTAATGAAAGGTTTAAAATAGAAATTTGTAGTTAGAACTGAATTAGCGGACGGATACCAAACGGTTCCCCAACAACCTGCAGTGCCCTTGTGGGGTGGCAACTGATTGGAAGTGTTTCAAAACATTTTTACTTCATTACGATCCCTTCTTCAAACTCCCTAAAATTACACACAAATTCACGTTTACTCCCACCTTAAGGCCTGGCTAAACTACGAAACATTGTCGCGGACGCAAATGTTTCCCAGTTTAGCTGCGCGGGAAACATTTGTTGCGGAAACAAAATTTGTGTCCGGGAAGCAAACGTTTAAGGTTAAGGTCTTCACGGAGTAGAACACTTGAGTAAAATGTTTGTTCTCCATTTTTAACTCGGAAAATGGTAAGATCCCAGTTCCGAGTTCTAGGTATGAGGCTAATTGAACGTTTTCATTCACGTGACTACCAGCCATTTGATATTGGTTTACTGAAAAAAGAAAGCATTTGCATAAAAATAGAATTCAATTCGTAGAGGCTTAATTTGGGACACCAACATGGCCGCCGTTTCTTTGGTTTGGGACACCAACATGGCCGCCGTGACGTCATGTGAAAACACTCTATTTCACGAACAATGCTGTTTTTAAGTTTTTCATTTGCTTTTTAAGGGTTTTTTGGATGACCATTTGAGCTGAAATAGTATAGTATCTGTATTTTGGCCGAACTGTTGGATTGGTAGGCCTACGCCTTACCGTTATGCATTCCCCGAAAGCTGCTTTATCAGATACGATACAATTTGTATAAGAACAGCATAGCTGAGTGAAACTGTCTAACCAAAAACGGCCAAATGAGAAAACAAATTCATCAAAGATACTACAAAATACTAACGAAAGATATACAGATGAGGAGGAACTTGCTTTTGACAATTTTGGCCGGGCAGAAGCGTATCTGCCGGGCAGAAGCGCTTCTGGTCCGGGATAAAGGGAACAGATAGAAAACGGCTATTTACTCGGGATACTGTAAGTATACCGAGTTATAAAATGTGTTAGATTTCAGTCTTTTCTTTTCTTTTTTTTTTTCCAGTGCAGCAAAATGCACAATACAATTACTTTCCGGTGTTTTGATTGGCCAATGTACAATAGCAGGCACGTGGCGGTGTGTTCATTGGTTAAAGCAAACCACATAGTCCAAAGGTCGAAAGGCTAACATCACGCGACGGTTGTTTTGAAGTTATGTAAATTCATCGTATTTGGGTTGTGAAGCTAGATATTTTAATACAGCACTGTCTGTCCCCGTGAAAAGGTTTGCCTAGTTTTAAGGAAAAGTTGGAAGCCTCGCACGTGTAGTGCTTATCGGCTAATCGATATCACTGTTAGTTTTACACGCCCATTGTCTATTCATCACTTTGTCTTTAGTAACTCGATAGCTTACCTCGCTTTCATGTGAACTAAAACCCATGTTGGGTGTGACAGAAAATCAGAATAGAGGAACAATAAGCTAGGACAAGGATCACCCTTTCCTTACGAAGATGACTCAAAGATACTAGATATATACCTGCGGAGACTAAAGTAAGTCAATTTCGTTTTATTTCCCAGTATATGTAAAGATAGACGTTACGTCAGTCGCTAATTTTCTAAAGCCTGGTTTTCATATGTCGGGAAAATCCCAGACGGTCGGGGATTTCACTGTTTCCCGACCGTCCCAGATTATGCCGATTAATGAAAACTGGAGATCGTAGACATCCCCGATCGTCTGGGATGGTCGGGGACAAATCGGGAAAATCGGGAAGGTTTCTATTTTCCCGATGCGTCCAGATTTCTGCGGTGATCGTTATCTCGCCATAAATCTGGGACGGTCGGGAAATAGTGAAATCCCCGACCGTCTGGGATTTTCCCGACATATGAAAACCAGGCTTAAAGTTAGTTTATGCTGGCACATGTGTTATTGCGAGTCGGATTTGCAATATGTTAAAGTCCTAAGATAGTTTTTGCTTATTTTGTGTTCTAGTTCGAACCGCATTTCCCGCCTCTTTCGCATCGACCGCATCGTTTGCCTCGTTTGCATCTTTCTCGTCTTATTCATCGGATCTTAGAATCATTGGATTCATCGCAAGAAAGATTTGAGAGAGACCGAAACTGAACTTGGAAAGAATAAAGCCCATTATAAGATAATTACTGCGTGTTCGAATGACTCTCCCTTTTGTATAGTTTTGACATCATTTGTGGGTTGATTGGCTTAAGATTTACTGTACTGCCTGTCACCTACATTAGTTCGAATTTACTCCGTACGACTGCGTTTCATTCCTTGTTGGACAAGAAATTCGTTACTGTACAATCATTGATTTCGTGCTGGAATGATCGGAATGTGCTGCTGAGGAAAAGCCCACCCGCATCTCAAATATGACTTAAAAAGGGATAAGATAAGCGTTCTCTCAGGACCATCCGGTATTGGGAGGCAGGATGTTCAAAGTGTAATATCAGAAAATCTGCGCGGCTTAAAGAAAGCTAGAAGTTTGGCAAAGAGTATCGTTAGCGAGAAACGGAACGAAATAAACGAATTGCTATCAAGCTCCACGGTGGACATCTCCGAACTAAACAAAAGAGTCATTGACTTAGACACCGCAAAGAAACAATTCCTAATTGATCACGAAAATTACCACAAGAATCTGCGAGACGCGGCAGACATCGAAGAATCAAATGAATACTATGAAGCCGAAAACCGAAGAGTGAACATTTTGAAAGAAAGATTCTCACATTTGGTAGAGAATTTTAGGTTTAAGGACTCGCCGAATGTCAGCCCTGAAGATTCCGTCAGCAATTCCGGCGCGAGCGGCAAAACCTCCAATTCAAAACACTAAATTTAGCCGCATGTCTGCGTCACGCGTGTCTTCTCGAGCGTCGAGTTCACTTTCGAACGCTAAGGCAAGGGCTATCGCGAAAAAGGCATCACTTGAGGTGGAGGCTGCTAGCCTTAGGAAGAAGATGGTGTTACAAGAAGAAGAACTGCGATTACAACAACAGGGAGAAGCACTTGACCTCGAAATAAAACTAGCAAAGGCGAACGCCGAAGAGCGAGCTTACTCGAGAGTGGAAGATGAAAACCTCATGGTCCGACACATCTCTTCTACAAGGAACGATCAGGAAATCGTGCGTCCCTCCCCGTCCAAGATTCATCCCCAGACCCCACTGTGTAGCAGAGAAAGCTCCCGGGAAGTCGTGCATTCCTCTCTAAACACAAATGCACAAGAATGGCCAGGGGCACCCAACGACAAGTTTCGGTAGATATCTGTTCGGTGGAGGGTAATTCGCCTTGCGCTTTCGGTGTCGATCAAAGAGTGCACTCGGATTTTCTTAACTAAAACGTGGCCTAAAAGATTTGCAATGGGAAAATCATAGCCTCTGAGGTTTTCGGAAGGGTCGTAATTGCTGTTTTTGGCAGTCACAAACGTCAGCTAGCATTTTCGGACGGAAAATAGTTCCCTAGAAAGTCCGTGTAAAGTTAATTTCAGCTTGCATTTTCTCAAAGGAAGATTTTGTTCCCTAATATTTTCGGGTAATTAAAATTTCAGCTAGGAAATCCGAACAGATGAACTTCTTCTAGCTTATGGAAACATCCCTTTAAACAGACTTCAAACACCATAAGGTACTCAAAAATGCGTTTCTACAGCTCTTGGTTGATTTTGCTCGTTGGGTGCCCCTGAATGGCGGCAAACTCTCCCACTGTTGGTCAACCGACGAGCGTCAGCGAAGATGCCGCGACAGGAGTCAACGGCGACCTCCCGGTTTCCTTTGTAACCGCACAGAAACAGCAAAACGAGCAAATTGAGCGACACAACACACTGCTGCGTTATTGCTTCCCCAGCCAGAAGTTCCGATATTTAAGGGCCAGCCAATAGAGTACTGCAGCTTTATTCGTGCGTTTGAAAATCTTATTGAGAGCAAAACCGACAGCAGTAGTTCGCGATTGTACTACCTTGTACAGTATACAGCCGGAGACGTGCAAGAATTGATGCGCAGTTGCCTCGCAATGAGCCCAGATGAAGGTTACCAAGAAGCACGCAGGCTGATGAAAGAAAAATACGGCCAGAATTACAAGATCGCCGCAGCCTACGCTGACCGACTTACGAATGGCCCACCCGTAAGAAGTGAGGACGGAAACGCCCTTTAAAGGTTCTCCGTCCAGTTAACAAGCTGTAAAAACGTTCTGAAGGACATAGGCTACTTGAACAAACTTGAGAACCCTGATGCCTTGAAGAAAGTCATTGAAAGGTTGCCCTACGGAATAAGGCAGAAGTGGCGTGAAGTTGTTGATGATATCATCCAACGACAGAATCGCGACGTCACTGTTGAAGACGTCGCTACTTTCGTGGAAAAGAGAGTTAGAGTTGCAACCCACCCTATTTTCGGGAATATCACGAACGACAGCAAAAACAACGACTCCAGCAGACACAGAAAAAAATCCGGAAACGGCTCTCCCAAAGGGTCCTCGTTCGGAATGAATGCTGAATCTAACCAGCCGCCGCCTCCTCCCGGAACATCCAACGTAAAATGCCCGTAGTGCAGCCAAAACCACAGGTTGTCTCAGTGTCCAGACTTCAGAAAGAAAACATTGGAAGAGAGGCTTCAATTCGTGCGCAAGAAGGGACTTTGTGACAACTGCTTTGCTCGTGGTCATCTTGCAAAAACGTGCGAAATGTCCTCTTTCTGCCGAGTGAAAGGTTGCAATTTCAAGCACTCCACGTTCCTTCATCCGAAAAGTAACGCGAATGAGAAAAGGGACGATGCAGTCGAACCTCCCGAGAGCGTGAACCCCAAAGGAAATAACGAAGATCGACCGCTCGAGACGGTAGTTCAAAGCGCTTATGTCAATACAGGAGAGAACTCGCGCAGCCGAAGATCGCTACCGCCGCAAGTAACTAGCCTTGCCATAGTCCAAGTGAAGGTGAAAGCGAAGAACAGCTCAGTAATGATCGAGACCTACGCATTCCTAGATGGAGGTTCCAACACTACATTCTGTACGGAGCGTTTAATGAATCAACTGAAGGCAGCTGGAAAAGGAACCACACTATCACTGACGACTATGACTCAAGAAGACAGGCCCGTCGAAAGTTCTGTCGTGAGTTTGGAACTTTTCGATCTACGAGAAGAGAATTTCATAGACCTCCCCACAGTGTTCTCTACGGTCAAGCTACCGGTGTCAAAGGAAAACATGGCGACTCAGCAAGATGCGGAGAAATGGTCCCACCTTAAAGGTATTGAAATACCGGAAATCGATGCTGAAGTAAGCCTGCTGATTGGAAGCGACGTTCCTCAGGCACTGGAACCATTAGAGATACGGAGAGGACAGAGAGGAGAGCCTTATGCCACAAGAACGGCCCTTGGCTGGGTCGTAAACGGTCCCCTCGGTAGAACCAGTAGTGCACCACACTCGGCCAGCTTCATAAATGCTGACGTACAACTGAACGAGCAGTTCGAGAAATTCTGCAATATGGAGTTTAACGACTCAGCATTCAGCAACAAAACCTCAATGTCTCAAGAAGATCGTCGAGCTCTAGATGTAATGAACGAAACCATCAAACTGAAGAAAGGACATTACGAAATGTCGTTACCATGGCGAAAATACCCCCCAGAACTGCCAAACAACAAATCCTTAGCCGAACACCGTTTGAAATTACTGAAACGAAGACTAACAAAGAATCCCCTACTTCACGGAAGGTACACAGAATTCATGGACGACCTTCTTCGTAAAGGCTACGCAAAAAGAGTCCACATTGAACAGCCTGAAGAGTCCAGCACACCAGTTTGGTATTTGCCCCATCACCCAGCCTTCCACCCTCACAAGCCTGACAAAGTGAGAGTCGTGTTCGACTGTGCCGCAAAGTACAGGGGAACTTCTTTGAACGACCAGCTTCTACAAGGGCCGGACTTGACCAATTCGTTAGTAGGAGTGCTAACACGATTCCGCGAAGAATCAGTAGCACTAATGTCCGACGTAGAAGCAATGTTTCATCAGGTAAAAGTTCGTCCAGACGACTGTAATGCCCTGCGATTCCTGTGGTGGACAGACGGTGACCTTAGCAAACAAGCCGAAGAATTCCAGATGACGGTTCACCTGTTCGGCGGTACGTCATCCCCAAGCTGTGCAAACTTTGCTTTACGAAAGACCGCTGACGACAATGAGGGTGATTTCGACCCAGAAACGATTCAAACGATTCAAAGAAATTTCTACGTTGACGACTGCCTTAAAGCAGTGAAATCCGAGTCATCAGCTGTTAAACTCGCCAACCAGCTGAGCACGTGTCTTGCGAAAGGTGGATTCCGTCTCACGAAGTGGATCTCCAACTCCTCCCCAGTGATTGAGTCAATCGCTGAATCCAAGAGAGCCCCCTCTCTTAGAAAACTTGACTTTGACAAGTCAAAACACGTCGAGAGACCGCTTGGAGTTCAGTGGAACGTCGCCACAGATACCTTTGGGTTTGCTATTACCATCAAAGACAGACCACTTACAAGAAGAGGAGTTCTCTCTACTGTGAGCTCGATCTACGACCCCATGGGTTTCGCTGCCCCCTTTATCCTACCGGAAAAGGCGATATTGCAAGACCTGTGCCGAAATAAACTCGGTTGGGATGACCCAATCCCAGAAGAGGAAACACGCCGCTGGCAGAAATGGTTAAACGAGTTACCGAAGCTAGAGCAGCTCTCAGTTGACAGATGTTTCAAGCCCTCGGAGTTTGGAGAAATCGATTCACGACAGCTGCATCATTTTTCTGACGCTTCTCTGGAAGGTTATGGTACCGTTTCGTACCTTAGAATTGTCAACACCCGAGGCGATATCCACTGCTCCTTTGTACTTGGAAAATCACGATT
Source organism: Pachyseris speciosa (assembly GCA_016490735.1). NCBI lineage: Eukaryota > Metazoa > Cnidaria > Anthozoa > Scleractinia > Pachyseridae > Pachyseris > Pachyseris speciosa. Next base: position 1,350,141 of record JAEMWC010000085.1, on the reverse strand, counting down.
ATCCCTCTCAAGCCTACGACCATCCCAAGAATGGAGCTGTCCGCTGCCGTTGTAGCTACAAGACTCGAAAAAAGGATCAAGGAGGAATTGGAAGAGAAACCCACGTGCAGATCTATTTTCTGGTCAGACAGCACATGCGTATTGCGCTATGTTGAGAACGAAGACAAACGATTCCAAACCTTTGTAGCAAATAGAATCGCCACCATAAGAGATGCCTCCTTGCCAATTCAGTGACGATATGTCGACACCAAGTCCAACCCTGCCGACGATGCATCACGCGGATTATCATTCGAGTCGTTTGTAGAAGAAAGCCGTTGGCTCAAAGGTCCTCAGTTTCTTTGGCTACCCGAAGAAATCTGGCCTCAACGACCACCGGGAATGGACAGAAAGGTCGAGGAGGACGATCCAGAAATAAAGAGGGAAGCAAAAGGCTGCGCTACCAGAACAGACATTGCTACAAATGCCTTGAACAGAATTTTCCAGCGAATTTCGTCCTGGTATCGCTTAAAGAAGTTCGTCGCTTGGATGATGCGTTACAAAGAACAGCTTAAGAAACAGCGTACGAAACGGAAGAAGGGACAATCAGCAATCCTTCAGCATGGAAACAAACTCATCCCTTTAAGTGTTGAAGAAATAGATCTAGCAGAAAAGGAGATCCTCAAAAGTGTGCAAAGAGAAAGTTTCCCTGTAGAAGTTATGAATCCAAGTCTGATCAAGAAATCAAGCACTATTGTCAAGCTGGATCCTAAAGTGGTGGATGGCTTGCTCCGCGTCGGAGGCCGATTAAGACACGCTCCAATAGAAGTAGACGCGAAGTACCCAATCATCCTACCCAAACGACACCACGTGACCGAGCTGCTCATTCGGGAATATCATGAAGGGTGTGGTCACTCTGGTCTCGAGTACGTTTTATCGCTGCTTAGACAACGATTCTGGATAATCAAGGTAAGAAGTACTATTCGTCGTGTCCTTGACTCTTGCTTCAGCTGCAGAAGACGGCAAGCGCCTGTTGGGACCCAGAAAATGGCAGACCTACCCAAGGACCGAGTTACACCGAATCTACCCCCCTTTTACCAATGTGGGCGTGGACTGCTTTGGCCCAATCACCATTCGACGTGGTAGAAGCACCGTGAAACGCTATGGCGTACTCTTTATATGCCTTTCATGTCGCGCAGTACATATAGAAGTGGCCCACAGTCTCGACACTGACTCCTTCATAAATGCAATGAGAAGATTTATCTCGAGGAGGGTCGACCTAAAGGAATCCGCTCCGATAACGGCAGGAACTTTGTGGGTGGTGAGAAAGAATTAAGAGTAGCAATACATCTTTGGAACCACCAACAAATTCACGAGTTCCTGCTACAGGAGTCTACGAAATGGACGTTCAATCCACCCGCTGGCTCTCATCATGGTGGAGTGTGGGAGCGCTGTATAAAAACCGTGAGGAAAGTCCTTGCAGCGCTTCTGAAGGAGCAAACATTTGATGACGAGGGACTACTCACCCTCCTGTGCGAAGTAGAAGCCATTGTCAATGGCAGGCCTATAACGAAAGTTTCTGACGATCCAAAGGATTGCGAAGCACTTACACCAAATCATCTGCTCCTGCTTAGGTCGGGCCCTGTATTGCCTCCTGCAGCCCTTGTGAAACAAGACCAGTACTCCAGCAGATGGCGGCAGGTGCAATACCTAGCAGACGTGTTTTGGCGCCGTTGGCTCTGCGAATACCTACCCTCCTTGCGGCAAAGACAGAAGTGGAATGCCCCTATGAGGAACTTCACAGTTGGTGACATCGTGCTCGTGGTGGACGAGAAATTCCCACGGGGTTCCTGGCCACTTGGACGCATTCAAGAAGTTTACCCGAATAAAAGCGACGGCCACGTCCGTAGAGTGAGGGTGAAGACCATGAAGTCTATTCTCGCGCTTGTCCCGTGGACAAGATAGTGCTGCTTGAATCAGCCACTTTCCGCATTTCCCGCCTCTTTCGCATCGACCGCATCGTTAATAATAATAATAATAATAATAATAATAATAAAAGTTTATACCGCGCTTATACAAACTGTCCTAAGCGCCTTACAATTCATAAATTCGATAAAATATAATAAAATATAAATATACATATTAATATACACAGCTATGGCTTAAACAAATACAAACAATAAAACAAACAAACTAACTAACTAAAGGTTATATGCTGATTTGAACAGGTACGTCTTAAGTTTAGATTTAAAGAATTAATACTATCAGCTGATCTAATATGAAAAGGCAAAGAGTTCCAGAGGATAGGTGCCTGAACTGAATAAGATCTATAGCCATAAGTTTTAAGATTGTAGGGAACAGTCACAAGCCTAAGTTTATCTGAGGATGATCGGAGGGTTCTATTGGGCCGGTACAGAGTGAGAAGTTCCTTTAAGTATGACGGAGCCAGGTTATTAAGACACTTAAAAGTAATTAAATTAATCTTAAAAATAATTCTCTGCTCGATCGGTAGCCAGTGAAGTTCTTTTAAAATTGGAGTTATACTATCACATTTATTTGCTACCATAATTAATTGAGCTGCAGCGTTCAACAGATGCTGAAGCTTATCAATCAGATGCTTGGGTAGACCAAATATAAGCGAATTGTAGCTGTCAATCTTTGAAACCACAAATGCATGAATGAGAATCTTGGTGGTGTCTAATGTCAGAACATTCCTAATTTTCGCAATATCCCTCAGATGATAATAGCCAGATTTTACAATGGCGTTTATGTGTCGTGACATTGTCTTTGAGGAATCAAAGATAACACCAATATTCTTTGCATGAGAGGACGAGAAAATGACATCAGATCCAAGTTGAATGGGATTCAGTTGTAGACGTGGACGAAATCTTGAGTGGAAGTAAAGGAGCTCTGTTTTATCAGTGTTTAATTTCAGCATATTTACAGCCATCCAAGAATGGATGTCAGAAACGCACATTTCAATTCGTCTCGTTGCTGCTGCCATCTCCGTTTCATCCTCAAAGTAGAAGGAGGTATACAGTTGCTGGTCATCTGCATATAGATGGAAGAACAAACCATGCTTGCGGATGCCTCGTTTGCATCTTTCTCGTCTTATTCATCGGATCTTAGAATCATTGGATTCATCGCAAGAAAGATTTGAGAGAGACCGAAACTGAACTTGGAAAGAATAAAGCCCTTGTAAGATAATTACTGCGTGTTCGAATGACTCTTCCTTTTGTATCGTTTTGACATCATTTGTGGGTTGATTGGCTTACGATTTACTGTACTACCTGTCACCTACAATCACAAGTCGAATTCGAATACTGTGACAGTTCTATATTTAGAAAAATTGCAGATTTGCACAAAGTTCGTTTCGTAATGTGATACCTTCACTTAATACGTGACCGCAAGTGAACACTCAAGGTTAAATAATCCACTTCGACCGCCGGAACAAATTTTCCTACACATATCTTTGTAAAGTTGTGAAGCTAGATTTTAATACAGTACAGACTATCCGCGTGAAAAGGTTTGCCGAATTTAAGGGCCTGTTCACATGGAGGTGGGGGACCCCAGGCAGGTGAGGTCCCCCACCTACCCGTGGTCCAAAAAAGCTAGCCTTCACATGCAACCCCGGGGCGCTGGGGTGTGGTAGCGTGGTCGCTAAGAACGTATATGAACAAAAGAATTCAGAGATAATTGCCCGGATGAACCTCACCCCACCCCACCTCCAGCATTCACATGGAGAAAACTCACCCCAGCTAAGCGGGTTACCCGCCCTGGCTGACCGGGCAACCCGCCCCGGTGAGGTACCCCACCTCACATGTGAACGCTATCGAGATTAAAAGAGAGATTGTATGGAGAGATTGGTAGCCCCACCTAGGTGGGGGACCTCACCTGCCTGGGGTCCCCCACCTCCATGTGAACAGGCCCTAAGACAAGTTGGAAGCCTCGCACGTGTTGTGAGTATCGACTCGAATTAGAACGTTGTGACAGTTCTATATTTAGTAAATCGCAAAGTTGTTTTGATGTAGTTTGATCCGGATGATATCATAACTCGGTCGCTGTGACAGTTCTATATTTAGAGACAAGTTTGCGAATTTTTGGTTTTCACGTGACGTCAGCAAAAAACTAAAATTAAACATTTAGATTTTTTTACCTTCATCAGGTAAATGACGTTTTAAGGATATATCTGCTTGCCTGTTTTCAGCTAAGTAACACACTTTGTTCTGAAAATAGAGCAATGAAAACGTAAAGCTTGTGGGATGTGGCTGGAGTGACAAGGAAACTTCACAAATTAATGTGATCAAGTAAGCTGAAGCACTCCAGCCACATCCCACAAGTTTTACCTTTTTTACTGCTAGTTTTATGGATATGTGGGTACTTGAGCCTGAGCATTAGCTATGCCATGCTGATGAGGCCCAACAAGGCCGAAACAGCTGTCTATGGCTGCTAATGCTTGGGCTCAATCTTTGTTTTGGTAGATTTAAGGGGTAATGCCCGCTACCTTGTGGCCTCAGTTCCCTTAGAGTGGCTTCAGCTTACTTGATTACATTAATTTGTGAAGTATCCTTATCTCTGAAAATAGAGCAGTTTGAATTTCGCTTTTCGCTTTTGCTTTTGGTGGATTGCTTTTGAGAAACATGTCACATACACGGAACGATTCGCCTTGTGTTTTCGAGCTTTAAATAACCAATATGTTAAGCTGAGAAGTGTCTATGCGAATGTTTCCAAGCTTAGCAGAGAGAAAAAATGTTTTGAGAGAGCCAAAGAAAACTCCAGATGTTGGCACTTAATTTAGAAGTAAACAATGAAGGTTGACAACGAATATGGATGGCAACTCTCACAACAGTTTAACGAGCTTTGCTCGTACGTGAACAAAAAGGCCTTATGTGAACCAAAAAGCAAGCCACTAGCCGGATAGTTTTCGAGAATCAGAAAGCGTGCGTCTCGCTTCTGCAGCACAAAAGTATCCCGAGTAAACGCTCATAGAGCGTCTTGTTGTTTGAGATTTGACGCTACAAAGAATCAATCATGCGTGAAGTGTAACGCAAGTGTCATGCTTCTCTTACACTATAAAGCTCATCTGCACATCACAGCTCCAAAATAGCTAAGTTTTAAGCTATTTTTAGTTATTTTATGTTGACGGTTTGTGGTTGAAAAATCACATACACTTTCGTAATCAGCGCCCGAGTTGGCTCATAGGAAAGTCTTTTATGACTCAAACCAGAAGCGTATCAAATACAGTATTTAAATGGAAGAATATTTTGTTGATTTTGACGGTCTTTGTTAATGCGTAGTAGGAGGGGAGCTGAAAGCAAGACAAAACTATCGCCCGCAGAAACCCGTACGGGTGATTCAGATTTCAGAGCTCGTTTACAGCACATTTTGAACATGGCTGCAAATCGTGCAGGTTCACAGCAAACAGTGTCCTCGCTGTTAAATGAATTCTCGGGTTATTTGACAAGGGAGTGTAACGGGGCACTTCCTCTCTAAGGTCAAAGGCTGCCATTCGTCTTTGAATTGTTCGCAAGCTTACTGACATCATTGTGGCAATTTCAGTGGCTTTGAAGCCAAACTCCAGTAGAAATTCCAAGCTGTCAGCTGCACTCTGCGGGTATATAGTTTCAGCTCTTAAAAGGACGTCGATTAATTGTTCAAGTAGAAAGGAAATATAATCACTTTCGAAACCATTTTCTTCCTGAAGTAATAGTTCAGCAATAATTTTTCTCAAATATTGAACCAACACATTCTGAGTGGAAGAAGAAGGTATCGCCCGCTCGAACACCATCTTCTCAGAAAATATACGAAGACTCTTGGTTAGAGACTGACCTTGTGGCAAAAGACGTTACAATTTAAATAAGTTGTAATAGGATACTTGAAACATAAGCTATATATACAGTTACATAAACAAAAACGTTATGCCTATTTGCGTTATGACTTTTCGCGTATGCCTTTTTGCGTTATGCGTTTTCGTGTTATGCCGTTTTGCGTTTACGCGTTATGCCTATTTGCGTAACTTCTTTTATCATTATGCCTTTCTGCATTTTGACTATCTACGTGATATCCGAAACGGGTTTTTGCCATTCAGCTTTCAGGATTGCATTTTGTCATAGATATACCTAGCCTCCTTCGCCGCTCTTGTTTGTGTCGGTCCTATTCTCCCTCCCCACCAACGTCTGCTGAACCGAGCCAAAAATTTGGCCAGTCAGCGCAAACCCGAAATTTGTTTCTTCCGTCGAACAGGAAAGGACACGAAGGAACAACTTTGGCACACGCAATGCAAAAGACGGGAATCGTCGCTGAGAAAAAGATAATAACTCCTCAGTTTCTGAGAGAGTCTGCCTACCGTGAGCTACAAAATACGAAAAACCAGCGAAGGTTTCATTTTATTGCGGCCACATTGAACGTGGTAAACCCAAAGTTGCAATTGGCTGAGCCAGAGAATGACGTTGAAGTCTCGAATGTCGGACCAAGCGAACTTTGCCAACCTCGGTAACTACGCCAGATAGAAGCCCCGTTCAAAGAAAGATCGCCAAGAAAAGATCGCAACAGACATCCCCATACTTCGGGCTTCGGCGACTTGGTCGTCGATAATCCTTTGAAGTGGGAAAACAACTAATACTGCCTGCGACCAATTATTTTAGATCGCAGCTGCGCGCACTGATACTTTTGCCAAATCTTGTAGGCAAAACGGCGAGAACATCTTTGCTTTGAAGTAAGTTATCGACTGCTAGACGCTGTTCTGGTTTCAAATCTAACGGACAGTTTAGATGTTTGGAGAAATTTTCCGCAATCTTCGCGAATACAAATGTCCCGCCCTTTCTAATCGTATGATCTGCAAAGGGTATATCCCATCACGGCTTTCCGGACAAAAATCAAACAAACTCAAACCACGCAGTCCACGCTCGATGATAGATCACGTCATTACCAGGTCAAATCAGCCAATCAGCATTTTGCGTCCAATTTTTGGACGCAGAAATTCAAATTTATAAGACACGAGTGCAAGCTCTCCTTCTCTCCTTTCCTCCCCCAGCCCTTACCCCCGGGAGAGCTTGCTCGCAGGCTATTCCCATTATGTCTGAGTATCCAATCAGCAGGGAGAATAGAACGGACACAAACAACGGCCGCGAAGAGGCCACGGGAACTTAGCTACCGAAATTTAAAAGCCGCGATGTGATTGGTCAGTTCCTGGAATGGAATGTCCGGCTCGGTTCAGCAGACGTTGGTGGGGAGGGAGAATAGGACCGACACAAACAACGGCTGCGAAGGAGGCTAAGATATACCTTGTTGTGTTAAGTAATCGAAGTGACGTTAAGATCACGTGGTTGCAATGTGATGCGCGAGTCAGTGGCGGTGTTCAGTGGCTCACAGCCACTTCGATCACTTATTATATCATAGTACGAACTATGATTATATGGTCTCACTGCTTTTTTAAACGTCCATTTCCTTGAGCTCACACAGACTGAACTTTGCCAAATCTTTACATGAAAAATTGAAGTATTTTTTGTATTTGTCCGAAAGACAAAGATTAATTAGTTTAGATAACTAAACTAAAGTTAACTTCGGTGAAGGTGCCTCTGAGCGCGTTCCTAAGATTTTTTTTAGAATCTTTGCAAAAAGTTCGATCTTGACACGTTTATGACTGCAGTTAAACAATAAAAATGGGCGTCACCGAGCTCGTTTTTCAGTTATTGTCCCTTAAAGCTAAAATTAGGGGTGTTTCTGAAAGATTGTACCGTTGCTATAGTGACCTATTCAGTGAAAATAATTCATAACTTGTTAACTGATGATTGGGCATATGTTTCATACCACTATGTGGGTAGCAATATATAAAGATAGTGGACTGGAATCTTATTCTCTTTATAGCACAATCAACAAAATTAATCAATTTATAAAGTTATACTCCGTAAAAGTACCTATCAAATTACTATGTCAACGGCAAGTCAACGGCAAGTGAGCACTGGGCCGGCAAATGCAACCGATTTCACGGGTAAAATAGGACAAAAAGCACATCTAAACCGAAGTTGCAATTCTGTAAATTCGTTCCTTGGCGTCAGTTAGTTGATTATACGATAAATGACAAATTGCACGACCTGATAAAATGCGTAAAAAATCGCACTTTCTTATCATATAATTAACCGGTGAGGGTAAAAGGCGGAATGAGTTTGCGGAATGGCATGTGGCATGACTTGCGAAATGGCATAATTATGCGGAATGTAATATATGCAGAATGGCCCGAAGAAATTAATTCAACTTAAAAGAGTTAATTATTCTACAGCCTAACACAGTGACAAATCGCAAGCTAGTTGCCGAACTCGGTCGCAACGAAATGTTGAAAACAAATTTGTCAGAATTTCACCGAGAAATATTTCAGTTTTGAGCACTTCTCTCCACTGGGCTTGCTTTGATATAAATATTTTGCAAATGAATCCTTGAGGTGATTAAATTTCTCTTGAGTTTGATTTGACCGGCCTTCGGGCGCCATGAGGAGAAACATTTCAAAATTAAGCAATACTCTCTACCGGTCTTGCTTTGGTATAAACATTACACTTTTAAACTCTTGAGGAGGATCAGTTTGTTCGCGAATGACATTTGCTGCGCAATTGTGGTCCCGGTTTGTTGTATTTACGAAATTGGTTCGGCTGTGATCAAACGAGCTTTCAATTTTTTTGCCATCTTCAGCAACTTGTCAATTTCACGGCGCGGTGTAGGTCAAACTATATATTAAATATCCATTTGGCCGGTTTGAAAAGGCTTAAATAAAATTTTATTTTACCGGGGCAGAAGCGTATACGCTTCTGACCGGGGTTGATTGTATAAAGCGATTTAGGAACGGAGCCTCGTAGAGCTTATATTATGGTTTTCAGAACTTTACAAGAGTTTCACTTCGGTCGCGCTGCTCTGCTCTTTAACATGGCCAGAAATTCATTTCAGTTTTTGCACGCGGCACCGCTGACCGAGGCGCAGGCTCTAGAGACGACAAATCACATGCTTCGATTGTACTTCGATTGCATATGACTATGGATTGCTTTGTGTGAAAAAGCATGGATTACAAAAAAATAAACAGTACGTCAAGCGTTGATCTTCTTCCTCATATTTACAAGAACTACCGGCCGAAAAAGAGAAAGGATGTTTATGAGGTTGAGCGGCATATTTCAAAACGAAAAGGAGCGCTTAAGTTTCATCTGTTTTTTCTCGCTTGGCGGCTCGCTATTTGTCGCTTGGCTTTTCAGGTTAGATTGAGACTTAGGAAAGGAGAAACTTCAGAATACCCGGCCATTTATTTTCATCTTTCTGAGCGGCTTATAAAACAAGGCATATAAAAACAAAGGCAACCATGCAAATTCAATGAGATGACATGTTTTAAAATTGTTTTGTTGATGTTTTCTTGGAAAGTTATCTTTTTAACTTGATAACTTGGCCTAACTAGCAGTGTAAAATTTTAAATAAGACTAATAGTAAAACGATACTACTCCATTCATCAACTGATGAATGAAACAACAAAGCAACCACTTTTCGCGCAAAACAAAATCAGATTTCCCGGGACTTCTATGAAACACCAATTAAAAGAATTGTACTAAAAAATATTATTATTGACCAATCAAGATAAGGCTATTAAAAGACAGCTAGATCCAGTCTATTTCCAACCATCTAGCAAGATGGCGGACAAAGAGTTGAAAGTTTTCCTTGATCGTTATGTTTTGATGGCGTTTTAAATGTTCGCGCAATGGAAGTGAGGCTCAACTGGGTTGCAAAAAATGGCTTAAATGGCTTTTGCCTTACTTCAAAACGCAAGGAAGGAAAGAAATTCATGGATCACGAAAAGAAACGTTGTGGAAAAAACTTAGAACATATGTTCTTGAAGTATCTATCGAAACCTATCGAACATTTTGTCATGATAGCTGCAAAACCTCAAAGTAACGCAACCGTTTCGTTCGACTTACGCCAGTTTACAAGGGAAAGTATGGCGGTTGAAGGTATGTTATTCTCCGTTTTGATTTTGCCTTGAGAAGCCCGAATTTTTAAGATAGAACACCGTTTATCCTCAAGCTTTTAACGTAAATAGTTTGTCTACAATATTCCATCGAAACCTTATGAAAGCTGTTGTCGTAGTTCATAAACTTTTGCTTTAGATTTGTAAGTTCATACATTCGTCTGTAAAATTCTGCTTCTCTCCTGAGTTGTTATTTTCTAAGTCTTTCTCTCTTCTGCGCGTGCGCGAAATGGATTTCTGGACATGATATTTATATGATATAAATAATTGAACTCGGTGCTCGCGTTGTCGCCTCGTCGAAGAGCGAAAAACGAGGAAAATATAATTCCCGAACTGACTAATCCTATAAAAGCAAATCCAACAGCTGACTCAAGAGAAATTTAATCACCTCAAAGGTAGGTCCATTTGTAAAATATTTAAATCAAAGCGAGCCCCGTGGAGATGTACCGAACTTGTGGGGTACAGTCACACTAATAATAATAATAATAATAATAATAATAATAATAATAATAATAATAACCTTTATTTACCCTCGGTAGTATTTATAGCACAAAGGCTAGTGGAGCCGAGCAAATACAGAAACAAATAAAGTCAAATTAAATCAACTCAACTCAACTCAAATCAAATGAAAGCAAATCAAATGTTGGTTTTTGGGGAGAGGGGAAAACCGGAGTACCCGGAGAAAAACCTCTCGGAGAAGAGTACAGAACCAACAAACTCAGCCCACTTATGACACCGAGTCCAGGAACACACTGGTGGAAGGCGAGCGCTCTCACCACTACTCCAACCCTGCTCCCCTTCGATTCAATTCATTTATTCTCACTACCTGCTTTTACAGTTCTCGTTTCAACCAAAAACAGACTGTCAAAAAACTCCTATCCGATTACATCTGAATTTAACGCAATCACAAGAGTTTCGATCAGAGGGCAGTACTCAACACTGAAATATTTCTCGGTCAAATTCTGACCAATTTGTTTTCAATATTTTGTTGTGACCTAGTTCGGCAACTAGCTTGCGATTATTCACTGTCAGTTAGGCTGTCAGACACGATCAATAATCGCGTGTTCCAAAATTAATAACTGTAGAATTATTAACTACAGCAATGAAAGGGCGCGCTTTCAGTTAATTCATTTCTTTGAGTGAATCTGCATATATCATATTCTGCATAATTATGCCATTCCGCAAGTCATGCCACATGCCATTCCGCAAACTCATTCCATCTTTTACCCTCACCGATAATTAACTCGTGATTCTAAAAGACTCGTGATTTGGAAATTGCATTTGCCTTTTCGAAAACATCCGAACACTCGAACTGTAATGATTTTGTGTGCGAGCAGCCGTCTCCTTTGCAAAAGAGAAAGAATTCAGTAATTTTCCAGCTTCATATAAAATTTCATCAAACTGGAAACTTTCATTCTTTTTCATCACATTTTCTGTCCGTCTTTCTAATGATGAAAGAGTCCTTTCGAGCATTTTTTTGTTTTCATCGCATCGAACAATCGAGTGCCTGAGTCTGTTTCTAGCATGAAGAATGCTACATTTATAACAATTTGTAATTTTTTTTATACGAATTTCGTTAACTAAAAGTAGCGGTAAAACTAGGATGCCTTAGATCGTGCAAATGGCAGCACCATCAGCGCCATTGCTTGATTGGCAAGCAACCTTTGGTCTTTCCCGACTAACGAGGATAATAATTATTAGAGACAGAACCGAGTTACAGCTCGAATAACGTTGAATAAGTGGTTTTTTTTGTGCTTGGGCACTCAGCTAAATCCAGCGCGTCTTCTTTTCTTGAAACGAATGATCCCTATAAAACAGGACCTAATACAATTATCGTTTGCCAACGGTCAATGACGTTTGAGCATAGACAGATCACCTCTTAACAGTGACCGAGCAGTTTCCTTCCTTTTGAAACGATACCCTGCCAGATGAGAAAGAGGTCTTGCAAGAACTAAAAAGCCATGGTGATTTCCCAGGGAAGGTTTATCAATTACGATATTTGCATGATGGTAAACCCTTTTCACAAGATTGAACTTGACGCGAAGATGAGAGCACCAAAATTCTAAGATAAAAAGTTAAGATCTTAAATTTCAAGGTCGAACTTGGCCTTGCGCACAGAAAAAGAAATTCATTCATTTCGCGTCTGTAGTAAATATAGCACGTTACATACCTGTATTGTTTTTCTTGCTAAGCTATTTATGTCTATCAATAATCTGCAAAAAGATTGCTTTCTCCATCTGTTTACTATCGTTTTAACTGATATGTTTTAAGTCCTGTGGAAATTATAAGACCTTATAATGACGTTGAGGGTGAAAAGCGGTCGGATTGATGTTAAGCCACCACCAATGCCGACATATTATTGTCATTATTGTCCATCAAAAGGCGAACTGTAAATCGTCTTGGAATGTGCTCGATACTTCTAAGTGCGAGTCCACTAACCCGAGGGGGAGGGGGGAGGGCACTTCCTAGTAAGATACTAATGGGGATGTGTCGCTGGATGGGTTCTCATTTTCACGACTGGATATAATGGGGTTGCATTTTCGATAGAGTTACTGTACGTGAAAAGTGAAGTGTTCTACATTCAATTTAACAAATTCATTTAAGGATGACCGACTTAAAATGCTGTACAAGAATAAACAGAAAGTGACTAAGTTGGGATCACGAAAATTACATTTGCCCAAAAGTGACTAAGATGGGGTTTATAATTGGCCACAGAATAGACTATAATGGAATAAGGGTTCTGAGTGGCCAGCGGCAGATAACCTGCAAAAATTAACCAAGTACCCCCACTCCGTGCCACTAACGTCGTGGTGAAATAATTCTATAAACTCTTCTTCTTTGGCCATTTTAGCTTTAAGAGAAAAAGAAAACAAACTGCGGATATAAACATGACAAACCAACGCATGTTTTAGGAACTTGAATTCATTGCAAACTTAACGTTTCGTATGTTACAACATACATCTTCAGAAGTGACGGTTATAAAAATTTGGGCGAAATTTAAAACTTAAAGCGAAGTACTGGTACAAAGGTTAAAAATATACCACTAATAATTAATATAAACAATAACATCCGGCCAATTTAAGAAAGCCAGAGTTTTTCACTGCCAACGTTATCATTTAGGACAGGTTTTAAGTCTCTTAACTAAAAAGGTTACCCAGTTGAAAAATCGTATGGCAGCTTCGTTTTCTGAAATACTTGGACAGACACACTTCCGGTAGCTCTTACACATGCTAATCGTTTATATGTCTATTTTTCCGGAGCTTACCTCCAGGTTGGGGTATTAAAGGTGTAATAGCTTTGCCTTATTCCCTATCATAACATTTACCCAGTGTGATGCGATCCTACCCTTGGTCCACTGATTTTTCATTCACTAATTTTTGAAATCTTTTGGACTTGCTAACCATGCGAGAGTGGTGATAAGTTCCCACTGTATAAACTAAACCTGCAAAGCGAGACACCGACGGTAGCTCACAACAAAGCACGAACTTTCCAAGTATGGTCATGTATGATAGAAAGGGTAGGCTGCACGTGCAGTTTCAAAGCACCCTGAGAACTGGTCAGCGCGGCTTCCATCCATAACATCTTATGCTCATGAGAACAAACAAAAAAGAACAAAAAAACCGGCAGCTACGCAGTGTGGTTTGTAAAGGATTGTTTAACTTCCGCCTGTCATCATTCACGCTCAACTGGCTACAGGAGAAATGATAATGACACCACATTCTTCACCTCTAGATAAAAATAATATTCATTAATATACTGTCATGTTCGCTTCTTATTCTAGGTCACGTTCCACTTTTTTCGAATAAGAAAGAGCATAGGTTTCATGATGTTATGTCTCTTTAGATATCACCCTTTTTATTCACTTTTACATACAATTTTTTGGCTTCAAGGAAAGAACCGTTAAATTTGATGTTAAAAAACTACGTGCGCTTCATTTCATTGCGGTGGAGATGCTAGTGAGAGGGGTGAATTGAAAATCAAGTACGTGGTAAATGTTAAATCGCATTGTAAAATAAACCATACGGATCATTAGACATACCTGGTACGAATGCGGTGCATCGGCCATCGCCCACCGTTGACACTCATCAGTTTTATAGATCCATCTATAGCTGATCGGTCTGGGATCGATTAAAGTGTAAACTTACCCTTACGGACTGAACTAGCATTTACAAATTCGTATTTCCAGGATATCACGATCGCGCACAATATAGTGTGAGCCTTGTTTTTTTTTTTGCCTTAACCAAGGAGTAAAATGAACGTGTAAGAAAGCATAGAATAGTTTTTAATTTGTCAGTATCTCTTTTGGAACCGAACAAGCAACCAGAACGACTTCAGTCTTTGACTACAATTTCCTGCCTCGTAAAACATTTGCTGATAAATCAGTTTTAATAGACTGTACTTGTGAAGACACGATTTATTCTTTATTTCGTATCAAGTGTCACTACTTTGGCGCATTTCCGATCAATTAATCCAGCGTGTCTTCTGTATCAGGTTTGTTAGCTAAAAATTTGTAACAGGTGTAAGTTTTCAATGATCCGAATAATCCTTGTGAAAATCAACCTTTCTTTAACCTAAGAATGATAAAATCTTTTTACAAGTTAATTTGATAGAGGAACTTATGAGCAGCGAAGGGTCATGGCTTGCAAGCAAATCAGTAAATCGTGGCTCTCATTTATCTATCACAATCCTTTAACTGAAACTGAAGACCGTTTCCGTTTCGTTATAGAAGACAGAACAGATGTGAAGTGATTATGTAACTACTTTTACGAAGTTTCACGACAAAGCGAGATGTAAACATTAAAGAATAAAATGGGGCACAATGAATCTAATGGCCAGCAATATAAAGGATAAGTGAGTGGTGACCTTTGGCGGTCAGATGCTTGTCAACAATTTATCATTATTAAAATATTTTAAGTGATTTGTACAAAAACTGATTATTAGTATCAGATGAAGTTGTCTCCATGACGACATAGCGATAGGTGTTTGAACAATGGAGGCCCACTTAACGTCTATTTCATTTGATAGTCTTGATATTAAGTTATACAGGTTTTCTTTGTCTCGTGAGCCCTTTTGTGAACCTTTGACACGGTTTTGTGAACAGCTGTGCAAAAACATGGTCAGCTGCACGTATGTTCTGATGAATGATAACCGATGGTACTCTTAATAAAAAGAAAAGAAGATGACACTTGTGATTGCTGATAATTTTCTCGAACGTGCATGGCGAGTTCTACAAAGTCACTGAAACCTTCGTGACCATCAATGGCACCTTGAGAGGATTTCTTGTTATTTACCGAATTCAAACACTATGGCGTCAGTTGATGCACAGCATATAATAAGAAATTCGCTTTGTTGAGGACAGCTCCAGTCTACCGTTTCGTTATTAGAGCAAAAATGCTTGGTATCTCACTGCAATGGTAATAAAGATTCTTTCAGACATTCAATATCTTTCAAGAGAGATCAATTTAAGAGGGACGAAGTTTATGTTGTCCCGGCCTGACTTAGTCATAATCAAAGAATACATTAAACATAGTTGAATCACGTCCGTGCACCAGGGAAAAGTAAAACTTGGAAAATAAGTAAGTTGTCAACAGCGGCAGCCATCCTGGGCTCAGCAAAAGCAAATGAAAAATCTAGGGCAGATATAATGACATTTTAACACAGCAAAATATATCAGAGCAGTAATAATTGCTTTGTTTTACAGATTCCTAATGACCTAATGAGAATGTCAATGCCTTCAGCAACGACAAGAGTTGATTTATGAAAAAATAAGAAAATACAAACACAAGTGATGCAGTAATTGTTAGGTGTATTTACTTACTTCTTTGTTACTACAATAACTGATTTGATCGCTAATTTGCGGGTTGTTGTATTTGTTAAAGAGGTAGTATTTATAAATTTCTGAGCCGTGTTCAGAGATTTCCCTGATTAGCAACTGATTTCGTTTGCTTGCTTTCATTTTTATATGATCGCAGTACATCTAGACATTAATGTTGTATCTAGTCCATATTAAGTCTTTCTTTGCTTTGTGGATCCAGTTTTTGTGCAATTATCAGTATTGGGTCGACTGAACTGTACATGTTTGAATAGTTCTATATTAAAACCGTTAGGCCTACACGGTTGCGCCAAATTTTTCGCTCCTTATTTGTTCTCAATAACTTAGAAAATTTATTAAAAATATCCTTTATGATTCGTACTCTGCTCTGCTCCTAATATACGTCTACAGTTTCCCTTTTTCTTGCCAGTATGCCAATATGGATTTATACACATCATGTACGTATTTCTAGTCCTCGATGGCTTGGATGAGTGTTCCACTGTTTTCACTAGTTAAAATATCTAAATCCCCTAAGTTCTGGCCTCAAGTCCTTCAGAAGCCTCGAATTCACTATCCGACCCGGCTAAATCTGCGGCTGACCAATGATTTCCACGAGGGGTGGAAAGAACTGTTGACCGTTCAACGGGCTAAATGGCGGTGTGTGAGGGGGCACCGTTTGATACGTGAATGTTGTGGCTACTGAACTTGCTGGCAGGGTTGGAGAAGGAACGTAAGATGCAGGAGGAGAATAATAGAGCTGATCATACATTGCACCAAATACAAGTGCTGGCACTCCATTGTACTCAATAAGCTGAACAGGCTGTACAGCGGGAGGCAGGGATACCGGCATATGACCGTTAGGGGATTGAGGAGCTGGAGACACGAGAGCCGGTACAGTTTGAAGTTGTTGATTGGCTTGGATCGTTTGTGAAAACCCAGCAGAAAAATTCCCAGGAAACTGCTGAGATCTAAATGGGGAAAGACATAACAACATCACCTCGTTAGTAAAGCAAGAAAAAACTTCTTCGACGAAGCTGATTTCATTTTTGTTTTAAATAAACAAACAAACAACAACAGCAAAATAACTTTTCTACTCTGCCATGGTTGCAGCTTTGTCTGGCTCATACAAACGGCGGAGCAATTTTATCCTTACTGATTAGATTCAATTCTTTTCACTTACAAAAAAGCCAACATTTCAATAAGGACAATTGAAATCACCGGGTTGATTCTTTTGAAGTCTGGTTCTTTTGTTTGCTGAGATGATAAGAGCGTTAAGAGGTACAACTAATCATTAAAAAAAAATGCAAAGTCCCATTGAAGTGCTTATTGCCGGAGACTGAAGAATTTGAAATCTTCCAAACAGTGTGATAATAGGTATGTCCGTTTTGTGCATGCGGACTCGGCTAGCTGGTGGACTGGATAGCGCTTAACTCATAATCAAGCCGTTGTAAAAGTTTTTCGTTTAGGTTGTTGACTTGACCCTCATAATAATGATAACAATAATATAAAAACTGATTAAGCTAGACAACATTGTGTCGCATTGTCTGGCTTGTACTGAACTCTCTCTTCAGTTAACTTCTTGGATACCTCAACACAGTGCTCGTCGCTTGTGCTTCGGTTACGAAATGATTTCCCAAGTTGAATCTTGAGTTATTGCTTAGCTATAGTTATAAAAGAAGAAACGCTATTTACGCTATGTGTCCACTTTTTAAGCTTCATTCAAAGTTGTTGAACATCACAATAACAGTATTTGTGTCGGGCCTTTGACTTGCCTTGTTTCACGCACTCTGTAATTTAGAGATCTTTGGTTTCGTTTAAAAATATTTAATGTAATTTGTAAACTTTTGAAGGTGTTTGCATTGTTGAGAAGCCAGGCTAAAACTTCATATCAAAGTTTGCGAGGTCAATCAGTGTTTTACAATGATAATCAGGATATCGTTTACATGACTACCAAAAACTGCTGGTTTGTTTGATATTAATGTGAAACTCCTGAAGAAAGTAGCTTCCCACAACCTTATCACAAAGCATTTCGGACGTACAATAAAAGCCTGTAAATTCCATTTTTGTAGCTAAGATCGATCTCAGAATGTCGCGTTTAAAAGCTGCACTTACAATCACTGTGGAGTACCCTTACCCCATTATTGCATTGTGTTTGTAGCCAAATCCATTAGCCGTCATCGCATACTTTCCATTTCCTAGGGAAACAACAAAGCATAATTCACGCTTGTATTCGTAATCAAACAGTGATATTTACTCTTTCTCAACATACAGTGTGTTATTGATAGGGTCTGGGATTGATTCAGCGCAAATCAAGCGCGAAACAATGCTCTTCAGTCATGTTCTGTGCTTACGCTAGTATCAAATCACAGAGCCTCCGGTTGGATCATTTACACTTACCTTTATTCGGCTTTGGTTTGGCGCCGATGTAGGCCAAATTTACGTTTGCCGTTCTTCCGTCGATAACCGGCCTTCTGTTTTCACAGGCTCTTTCGGCACAATCTTTGTCAAAAAACGTAACCTGCAGATCAAGGAATTGTTTATTAGACAGTTGTTGGATGACAAGAACGCCAGCGTTGCTAAGCTAAACTACAAATTAAAAGCCACAACACTCACAAATCCGTAGCCCTTGGACTTAAGTGTATCTCTGTCTCGAATGACAACTGCCTCCTTGATCTCCCCAAACTTGACGAAAAAATCTCTCAGAGAATCATTATCTGTATCGTAGGGAATGCCGCCAACAAACAGCTTTGTGAGCCTGGTGTCCTCGTGCCTGATCATTTCCCCGCTCTTTTTTCGTGCTTCCGTTCCGTTGAACCTGGTGTCTGAACTAACTTTAGTTTCCAGTACAGCAGCGGATGACTTATTACCGGCGTCTTTAGTGTTATCTGTTAAATATGCAACCTACAGTCAAAGTTTGTGCGTATCACTAATTTGCACGTGTATGACGTGTTATAATAGTGCTTGTCTAGGAAGTCTCATGGGTCAGTATTATAAGCTTAGGTTTTCAGCCAATGGTTCTTTGGCTTACCTTCTTCAAAAAGGTCCAGTGGGACACGTGATTGATAGAGTGTCGAAAACCTAGCTAATTAACAGTTTTTAAATCCCTGTTGACAACTTTGACTTGATCCGAGAACCTAGCAGCACGGGTGATAATTGTGGAAGTGAGCGTGTGTAAATACTCAAGGTCACTGTTCGGTTGCGCGCAATATAAAAATGTCCTGGATCCAGGTTTCGCAATATGTTACGGATGTTGGTTTCACTAGAGGCGAGTCTGAATCATCCACTTCAGAGTGTATTTTTTGTTATTACTGAATTGAGACGACCTCCTTATACATGGTTCAGTCCACAGCCGGTAATTGGTAAAGCGTCAGTTCGTTTGTTCAAGCGAAACAGCGGGAATCATTCCTTCGAAGGTCACGTTTTGATATTTAGTATACCCAAAACTAAAATTTAGTAAAAAGTCTTGAAATTTTCCCTGAACAAACTGCTGTATTAGAGTCCATAACAAACATTGCTTGTGCATATAAGTATACTACGTGAAAAGTCTGGATATAAACTGATCCGAAATGTATCCACTTTACGTGATACACTGCACGTTACGACCTCGTGAATATACTCATCAAAGTTTGCCAATATATCGTTTTAAAAAATTGTTTTGATTTTACATTTGTTGAGATAATATACAAATTATTTGCCATTCAGTGTTGTTTGTTTTCTCTCAGTTGTTATCTTAGCATAGTATTCAGTGCGGTGCGGTCCAGTACTCCACTGATTGTGCAGTGTCAGTAACACAACCTGGTGTGTACTTGAGGTTTCTGAGATTAATGATAAAATCTGAGGTCGTTTATCGACTCTTTAGTGTTGAGAATAATCTATATTTAATAGATAGCGCTAAACAGTAGATGCAAATATTGACTGAGTGCCTTGATTGTTGTTAGTGAGCGTCGTGCATGGGCTTCAGTAATGAGCATTGGTGAAACACATATCGGCTCAGCTAAGATTCCTCGCCTCTTGAATGTGGTGAAAACAGTGTTCTGATAGTAATTCAGTTTATGAGAGGGTCAAATTCATAGCAACTAAATTTCTTTTGGCGATCCAAAACAGGTTGAACTCTTTAGCATTCTTTGCTTTTTGATTTGTGTTTATTTTCGAGTAACATTGTCTGGGTACCTTGGAGCAACTTCTGCTCTAACTTGTTCTGAAATGTTTAGTTTTCGATCTTCACTCCGTTCAGTTCCATTCAAGCTTTCACTTAAGACCAACGCTTTCTGCCAGTGGAATGTTTATTTGACCTTTCTTGTGTCCGGCGGGAGTGATGCGTACATTGAAATTAAGTGAGAACACGCCGGTTTTGATCGTCTAAAGATCTTTTAAGTGCAAATGTCCAGCCGGGTGTCTCGATAACCGATAGACTTTTTTCTTCAGTTTTTTTTTTCAAAATATTTGTTAGGTTCGAAACCCATAGGAAAGTTTGAAAGCGTGCCAAGTATTAAAAAGACGGAGGCTCAGTTAAGAACTCAAACGTTTCATTGTACTTTATAGACTACAAAAGGGACTCTCGCTTTTAATCACTAAATGAGAATCTCAAGTGTGGTAATTAAGATGTATGTCTTAAAGGATGCTGTTTTTTATTGTCATTATCCTAATTGTAAAGCTGCGAGTATGCATTTCATGATTCCATGATGGATATACTCGTGATAATACAACTAAGATTTTAAGCCTTTCATTCTTAATTTAGGCCACGCAACATCCAAACTAGTCAGAATAATCAATTTTGTTATGTGTAACATTTTAACACAGACACCTCTGTAGTGAACTATACTGCTGAAGAGCTTTTGTTTCAATGATGGTCACATTTTGACAATTTCATCAAAATATTCAAAAGCTAGATCTCCACATAACTAATTCCATCGTTGACTATGTATAATCATAAAGGGTCCAGTTTGAGCCTTAAGAGTTGAAAAATCGTGCCAAATCGCAACCTTTGCAAGCAAGTTGGACAACACAACGGTCGATGACGTCTGGATTGAAAAACTTTCACAATTAAGGTCACTCCTGCACAAGGTCCACAAACACGGCCTGTTTGTTAGATCCCTAAATCTCTTTAATATGAAATTTTCCAAAGTATGCCAAATCAAACAAATAAAAAATCAAATTAATTCACATAGTATGTTGTAACGTTGCTAATGCTGGCAGTTACTGTTGGCCCAGTCGCTCAGCGCGATTAGCGTTTGCTATTTCTGAGTGGCTGTGCTCTCTTTTTTTCGCAATTATTTCCTTTAAATTACTTTACTCCTTCTTTTACATCAAGAGCACAGTTTGAGCTCCGCGCTGTCAGTTACCGATTCGCAAGATGTATCGCGGACGAAAAACAAGTGATTGTCGGTGTGATTTGTGGATTGGCGAAACAACGGTTGCTACCATATATAACTGCAAATTGTCACTAAGTTTTCACGAAATGATTTCAGCAACGCAACGAAACGTCGCAATATAGTTATATTTGATATTAAACCTAAATTAAAATGTCCAAATAGATGAAGTGTGAGACAATGGTTTCTTAAATATTCAGACAAGGTAAAGCCGGTTGGATTATATTGATTACTTGGTATAATCCAGCCATAGGACAACTAACGCACCATTGTTTTTTTTTTTTTATTATTTTCATCGCTCTCCAACGGTTTCTTAGTTGGAATGTTTTAAAACTTCTTATTTAAAATCAAAGTTATCTCTTTCTTAAATCTCCAGCTTCAACTACTAGAGCTCTGGGATGTTTCGGGGTAAGACTTGTAACAATATTAAAAAAAGTCAGTGTGAGGAAAACGTTTTATAATTTTGCGTGTGATCTTTGCAAATAAAGTAGATGAATACTAGCTCTGAATGACTAAACAAACGGGATTAATTTCTCAATAACAGCAACTATGATTTGAGGCATTTGCTTCGTTCGCACTTGATTTCTTGTGCTGTTGCTCTGTTTTCAGATACTTATTATATTTAATTGTTCTGTTTTTCTTAATGTTTTTGCAACAGGGGAGGAAACAGCACACTGACTGCTTAAGTAGCGTTCATAACTACGATGATCATTCACCTATTCAGTAATTGTTGTGTTACCCATTCCTCTTTGTTGCAACTAGAAGACTGGGGCCTAGTAGATGATCGTCACCTATAGAGCAGTTGTCAATTGAGTGTAGAAAGTAATTCTGGTTTTCTCTTTGGTTTTACATTACTTCGCTCTGTGATTGGCCAGCAAAACTCGCGCCACTTTTTCAACCAATGAGAAGCCAAACCAAAACCAATCGTGACTTGCACGCTCGTATTTTCCCGCGCTTTGCGCCGGTTACGTGTAATTACTTCGAATTCTGATTGGCTCGTTGCGGTGTTTCGGTCTGTTGTGATTGCCTGGAGTAATTGCTTTGGTTTTGGTTTTACGACACTCAATTGAAAACTGCTCTATCTGGGAAACAGTTTATTATAAGGACACCTCAGCCACTAAGCCCAAAGTTCAGTAATTTTGGAAAGCTAACTTAGCTAGTGCATCTGTCTTGGAGTAGAGGCGAAAGGCGCCTTTTAAGGAGTGGTTGTGCTAGAGAGACGTCAGGCAATTTTGCGCCTCTGGAGGCCAATAAGAAATAAAGTAATATAAAGTCAAATGAAAATTGTTTTTCAGTTAACGTAAAGAAATGTTCCAAAAATTACAAGATAATGAGATCCATACTTTTCGAGCCTTGACCTACTTCAGTGGATTAATTTCTGTAATAAAACGCCACTACCAGAGATAATACGACGTATCATACGATTGATATGAAGGAAAATGGTCATAATGCCATAACCAACTGAAAAAGGTACTGGTGTCCAAGCACCATTAAACGACACTTAGTCTGAACGCGATGAGGGCTAGATCATTTGAAACAAACGTTGGGATCCAATGCATTACATTACATTTTCGGAGATTTGTGTTTGTAATATGGGGAACACAAAGCGGTCACCCGCAATTCTTCTGCAATTCTTTTTACATGTAAATTCCTAATACCGGGTTGGTGGTGAAAGTTTTGTCACAGCCTTGGGATCTATTCTTGAACAAATTATTGGGCCTTCTTTTCTAGAACTAACTAATAGTGAAAACTTGGTCATGGTGTGCAGATCAACTCATAACTTGTTTTCCGTGCTGCACCTAGGTTGCTGACAATCAAGTTACACCATATGAATGGATCGCTGACCAAGGAACCACGAACTCTTTCAGTTGATGTACCAGGGACAATATTTGGTTTTCGTGAGGGAGGGGGGGAGGGACAACTCACAAACACTGTTCGGCTTTCCTCTTTCCGGTTAAATGGACTTTGTTTTGCGATTAATTCTTGAGATAAAACATTTATTCAGCAGTATTACAGAGCGACCTTCCTTTCCATTTTGTTACTACCAAACGATTAGACTTGATACAGATAGGTATAAATAAAGAAACCGACAGATACAAACAGAGAGAGACAGAGAAGAAAGGAAGAGATCAACTGCTGAGTTACCATAGAGGCAACGGAACTATTTCGTCGTATAAAAGAATATTATCTGTAATAGTATCAGTTATTCCCCAGGGAAGGCGAACAATCTATTAGTGTCAAAACATCATAAGTAAAGAATTCAAAGTAAAAAAGACGTAAGATTGGAAACCAACGAAATTATGATCGACAAGCAAGACTATGACTGGTCGGAATTTAAATGATCAAGGTTTGATTTGGATTGGAAACAGACATCACACAACGGACTCTTGCTTTCCAGTGCAGTACGAGCTGATGTCCCGTCACTGTAGAGAGCACCGGGCATTTACATAATATAAATCTAGCATCAAAAAACACTAAAAAGTACCTGACTTACTCCATTTTCTGTTCTCTTGGCGGTAAAAGTGAGGTAAATGGAACATTTTTGCGAATCGTTTGTTCAGAAGGTATAATGACATCACGAGACGTCACGAGACAAATCACAGTATCACGGGGCACCATGAGGACACATTAGGCAACAAGAAGGACAATAAAGTACCACAAGTTACTAATAGTACTGTGTGAAACCATGAATAAAATAATGTACTCACAAAGAGACTAAGACAGTAAATTGGCCACTGCCAAACAATTTTATAAAGACATGCAATATATTACGCCTTTGCAGTTTCTCCATAAGATGAACCGGAAAAAGTACGAACATCATGAGAAAAATAACGAAAACATGCCAAAGGAGGGATTCCCACATATTCATCACTCACGGGTATATTATGAACCGGCAACAAAATGACCAGCTCCCAGTTGGCTTGTTAGCTTAGTTGGCTGAGCACTGAACCGGTATCGCAATAGTCATGGGTTCGAATCCCGTACAAGCCTTTTTCAGGCGTTATTTTCACTGTTCATAATTGCCGCGACGATCATTCACATATTCATAGCTAAAATCTTATTAGTCCTGATCTGTATCGGCGGGATATCATATGGGAAACCCACGTTATTCTGGGCCCCGGGGGGGGGGGGTACTGCCTTATATGAGCTATATAGGTATGTGCGGCCCCAAAGGGTATGGTTTTTTTAGTCGTTCTGGTCTGAAATAGGGTATCAATTTTGA
Source organism: Pachyseris speciosa (assembly GCA_016490735.1). Lineage (NCBI taxonomy): Eukaryota > Metazoa > Cnidaria > Anthozoa > Scleractinia > Pachyseridae > Pachyseris > Pachyseris speciosa. Next base: position 1,325,767 of record JAEMWC010000085.1, on the reverse strand, counting down.
CCATTTTGATCTGAAATATGGTATCAATTTTGACCGTTTTGGTCTGAAATAGGGTATGGTTTGTGCACTCTTGTCTTGAATTCGGTATGTTTTTTAGAAGAAGCTACTTCTTCATCTATAGCCGATAAGACCATCAACAAAAGCCCTTCTTTTTGTCTTTTAATTATGTTTACGCAAACTGTGTACGTGAAATGGGTCTGAAATAGGGTATCGAATTTTTGGTCAGGTCTGAAATAGGGTAGCGAAAATAGCAGATTTGGGTCTGAAATAGGGTAAGGGTTTCAGGAAGCGAGCCGCACACCCCCACTTAATTTTTCTGGGAATATCCCCCGCACTTTTGCTGGAATTATGAAATATGCGCACTACATTTTGCAGGTACCGTTGTGAGTTTTTCTGGGAGTACCCCCCCCCCCCCCGGGTTTGGGGCTAAATCTCATGTCCAGCTACGTTTTTGAAAAATAAAATTTCAGACTGAAGACAGCAAGAGAAGAAACTTATGATCTTTTATCGGTATAGTGTTGATATTGCTTTTAACAAGATTAAATTTTATTGAAGGTGGAAACACATATTCGAAGGGAAAATGCCGATCAAAGACATGTGTATGTCTCAAAATCTGACAGAAGGCTGTCAAAAAGCTGTCAAGAAAATGTCAAAAACTGTCGCCCTTAACACGTCATTGAAAACGTCAGATCTTCGTCCAAAGATTGTAAACAACGAAATTTAAGCGTTCGCGTTTCGTCATCTAACTTGATTAATTCTCGGGTTTGTTCGTTGGAACCGGTAAAAATCAGCTTTTGGACGTTAAGAGCAGCAGAATGGTTTGGATGGCTTTGTTAACTTCTTCACTTCTTCACTCTTGTGTGTGTGTTGTAACGACCATACTCTTTATTGATGTCTCCGACAGATACAGATTCCTTTTGGCAGACTAGATTTTGAAAACTATGCTCCGATTTTTTGAACTTTGAGATCAATCCGACTTTCATCTGACCCGAACTCTGACTTGATTTTTTTTCACGTTTTTTCATGAATGTTCTTGAATGTTCTCCGATACTCTTTACCATTCCTAACTCGGTTACATCACACTCCCCCTGATTGACAGAGTCAATCATAAGGTGAAACTAAACGACAACAACTTAGATTAAAGTTCAATGTTCAAAGTTTAGAATTTCAGTTCATGGTGCAGTAACCACTGTTGGAATGTCTTCATCCCTAATCATCTGCACGTTCATATCTCTGACTCTCTGTGTTGTTCCCACAGGAGGTGTGTCCACTGTACTTGTATCAACTTCTAGAGGATAGAGTTTCTGAATGGGACGCTTCATGAGAATCCTTCGAAGAGAGTTATCCATCGTTATCACCTCTGCAGCGTAACACTCCATCTTCATCTTTGAAAACTCCTAACTGTTCCCAGGTTGAACTAGATTTCTCACTTTCTTCCAGTTTGGTCTGGACATGCTTGTACCAGAGGTTTTTAACAACATTAGTCTCCTCCACAGTGATGTCAGGAAGTATTCGTGGAATTCTTTTGATTCTTTTAATGAACTTCAGGACAAGGGCGGTTACTCTGATAAGTTTGCTGATGCTGCTGAACCTGTCAGGCTGGATAACTTCAGAAATGCACTGATGGGCTTCAACAGTTACATTCAATACACTTGAAATTTCACTTGAGTTTCCCTTTCTCAGTTCCTTTGTAGCCTCTTCTGGAACTGTGTCCACACTGATTCCATTGTTCGGTACATTTGGCCACTCATCTTCTAATTTCACTAGAAATGGTGGTCCCTTCCACCACAGATCATTGGATACAATTTCTGAACTCTTAGCACCTCGTGAAGCAATGTCACTTGGGTTAAGTTCCGTGGGGCAGTACATCCAATGTTCCTTACTCCAAAGACTGCGAATCTTCTTAACTCGATTCTGCACAAACTGCTTGAATTGCTTCGACTCTCCTTGAATCCACCACCAGACAATTTGGGAATCAATCCAATTGTACACTGCATCAATCTTGACAGTACAGACCAATGCTTCATACACCGCAGTCATCAAGTTCGCCAGTGTTAGAGCTGCCATCAGTTCTAGACGAGGGATTGTATCTCCTTTCAAAGGAGCAACTCGGGTTTTGGAGGTCAGCAGAGATAATGAGCAGACATCAATGGTTGACACCCGAATGTAAACATTTGCACCATACGCACTCTTGCTTGCATCGGCAAATCCATGCAACTGAATAGATGTGACTTCCTCAGCCTCTATGCCATCTAGAATGCATCGAGGGATTGTAATGCTCGAGATTCTCTTCATGTCTTCTGTTAACTCCTTCCAGTTCGAAGAAAGGCTTTCTAGCAGAGCCTCGTCCCAACCAATCTTTAGCTGGCAAATCTCTTGAAACATGCATTTGAAGGGCAAGACCACTGGTGAGAGCAAACCTAATGGGTCATAGAAGCGCGCTGTTGTACTCAAAAGCTTCCGCTTAGTTAGAGTATCATCCGGAGTTTGCTTAGCAAAATTGTTGAGGTCATACTTGAGGCTGTCTTCTATCCGATCCCATGGAACTCCCATCACTTTGATTATGGTTTCCTCACAGGTAGCATTCTTTGATGTGACCTTTGAACAGTCATGATCTTCAATCTTGTCAAAACTGGTTGATGCAGAGGTGATCTCAGAGAACTGTACAAGTCTAGACAATTGCATAGCCTCCTCTTTCTCGATTAGCTGGTTCAGCTCTTGATCATTTGATGCCCACTTTCTCATGTTAAAGCCTCCTTCTTGGAATCTTGTCTTTAACTTTCGATAGAGTTCAAAACAATCTTTCACTGAACTCTTTCCTGATGCAAAATCATCCACGTACAAGGATCTGATGACATTGTGTACGAATTCTGGGTCAATGTTCTCATACTTGAGTAAGTGATTCCTTAGTGTCACATTCAGAATGAATGGAGAACAGACAAGGCCAAATACAAGATGTGAAAATCTCAATGAAATGACTTCTGGATTTGAGGAATTGACATCATCTACCCATAAGAACCTTAAGAAATCCCTTCGCTCTGGGGTAACTCCAACGTTCAAGAAAGCTTTCTCCAGATCCCCAATCAGTGCAACTTTGTGTAGACGAAATCTCAACAGAATGTCAAAGATCAATGGAGTTAAAGCAGGTCCAGGCAGAAGACAGTCATTCAAACTGGGTTCACCACAGATCTTAGCACTTGCATCATAAACTATTCTAAGTTTGGTAGTGGTTCTGTCTTCCTTTACCACTTCCTTGTGGGGAATGTAATGCACAGTCCCTGGATGAACTTGCTCCTCCTTACTCTTATCTACCAACTCAATAACACCACAGTTCAACTGTTCCTTGATGACATTGTCATACTGCTGCAACAACTCTGGCTTAGACCTCAATCGTTTCAAAGAAGAGCTTAGACGATTTCGTGCCAATAAGTAGTTATCTGGAATGGTAGGGTGTTCATCTCTGAATGGGAGAGAAACTTCATAATGGTTTCCATTGAACCGCACTTTCTTGAGATAATTTTCATAGAATTCGTCTTCTTCTTCTTTACCTTTAATTCCCAGAGTTTCATAATCCCAAAACCTGCCCAGTTCCTCTTTCAGTGAAACATCTTCTGGGTCTAAGTGTTCCTTAACAATGCAAGATTCAGTCTTCATGGTATAAGACACATTAACACTTGTTTGTTGACTTGCACCTGGTACATTTACTGGACCACTCAAAACATAACCCAGCCTTGTGCGAACAGCTACAGGACCATGGGGCTCCCCCCGTACCACATGGTTTTGGACGATAGACCAGTAATAATCAGCTCCAATCATTATGTCTACTTCAAGCTCCTCATCTCCATGAGAACAATCAGCAAGTGGCAAGCCTTGTAAATGAGGATAACTCTGCTGGGCAACCGCTACAGTTTGATTAGTTATGGGTCCACAAATCAAGTCAACCTCATAAGCATTGACAAACACAGTTAGTTGATCTTGGCATTCTAATGCAAACTGAACAATGTCACATTTTTTCAAGGAGGCCTCATTGTTCCCAAACGTTTTAATCAGAACAGTTTCATTTCCAATTGAAGGTAGACCCAATTTGTTCCTCAACCGCATGGTAACGTACGACTTTTGAGAACATGAATCGAGCAAGATTCTGACATTGCATGAACCGTTTCCATTAGGATTTCTCACCCATGCTCGAGCTGTTTGCAACAAGACACATTTGTTTTTAACATCTTGAGTGAAATACAAATTTGTACTCACAGTTTGTTCCTGGCTTGTGCCCCTACTTTGTCGAGGAAGAAAACAGTTTTGCGTGCAGCAGAGTGACACATGATGTTTCCCGCCACAACGATAACATCTCGCTTGACAATCTCGACTCACATGACCACTTTTCAGACAGCCAAAACATCGTCCCTTTTGACGAAGAATTCTCTTCCGAGCTTCTGGTTCAGTAACTACGGCACATTTATTCGATGGATGAGGGCCATTGCAGAAAGTGCACCACATTTCCTTGCTTGGCGGAGGTCTCTCGTTGTGTGAAAACAGCGTTGATGACGTCGCAGGGCCCGCGGAAGGTCTTTTGTTCTGACCATATCGAAAATATCCAACTTCTTGCTTTTCCTTCGATCTTCCTTTTTCAGCCACTGGTCCCAGAGCACATCTCTCTCGAATTTGCAACTCTTCTGATAATGACTTTATCAAGGTATCAAGGTCCCATTCGTCAGACATGCCGCGACTTATAATTAAACGCAATTCTTGTGGGATTTTCGCCATGATCACTGGTGTGAGGAATGTTCCGTACGTGTCGATAGAAATGTCTATTCCTTGTAAACTTCGAACGGCCGACTCCGTTTTGTCCAAAAGTTGTCGCAGTTGTTTCAGATCGCTTGAATCGGTTATCTTTGGGAGTTGCATCAGCATTTCTATGTGTTTCGAAATAATAATTTGTTTACTGCCAAAACGCTTGCTGAGAAGATCGACCGCATGCTTGTAATTTGAGCTTGTGAGTGGTAATCCTGAAATAGTTTCGGCCGCGCAACCTTCCAACAAAGATTTCAGATATTGAAATTTGTCGACTTCGTTGAGCTCTTCATTCGAATGAATACCAGAATTAAAACTATCCCAGAAAGTTGTCCACTTTGTAGGGTCTCCAGCAAACTTTGGCAGAGTGAGCTTCGGCAACTTTGCTTTATTCGCTTTCGGGGAATTCTGTGAAGCTTCTTGTTGAATTATCGATGCTGGCGACAATGGTGCTGGCGTTAGCATCTGTTCCTCTAAATTCTTGGATTCCTTGACGGACAAATGTGAAGAAACGAGGGAAATAATTTCCTGAAGAGCTGCTTCGAACTCGCATCGTTCCAATATTTCCTTCTCGATTGCATCGGCTTCCAACAATTTCGCAATTTCTTGATCGAGTGATTCCAGCTCTCGTTGTTGTTTTTCAAGGTTAATCTTGAGCGATTCCAACTTTGCGCGGTTATTTTCGACTCCGCCATCGTCTAGCAATTCTTTGACCGTGTTCATCACTTTCCTTACGTACACTCTGAACCCTGAACGTTCCAATATTTTCTTTTTCAGTTCTGACATGGCGATCGAAGGGTGCTGTCACCTGTGCTTCGTCTTCGATTCAAAACTCGTTCAATCCGTCGACTTGAATTCCAGCTCTGTTCCCGTTCCCGGGTCTCGGCACCAAAATGTTGTAACGACCATACTCTTTATTGATGTCTCCGACAGATACAGATTCCTTTTGGCAGACTAGATTTTGAAAACTATGCTCCGATTTTTTGAACTTTGAGATCAATCCGACTTTCATCTGACCCGAACTCTGACTTGATTTTCTTTCACGTTTTTTCATGAATGTTCTTGAATGTTCTCCGATACTCTTTACCATTCCTAACTCGGTTACATCAGTGTGATTGGATATGGTGTTTTGCCACTGAAAATCTTTAATAGAAGAAACTTCCTCGGTGGACGTTGGAAGTAACAATAAAACTGTCAAGGCACTTCAGGGTTTTGTATCTGCTTAGCCAAGCAACGATTGTGACATGTGAAATGGCTCTATTATGCAGCTCTGCGTTCCGAGTGATTATTGACTGATCTTTTACTGTCTTAACAAGTCAGGTTCGTACTCCTTTTTGTCTTTACTCTTGACAGTATCAATATACCACTTAGCAATTTGTCTAGCGTATTACCACATATGTTTGTTACTTGTTTGATTTTTCCACCTTCTCTAAGAAACATCGAAGAAAAAATATGCATCGTACTCTGTTTTCTTACAATGCGTGCTTTGTTGTTGTTGTTTTACCCCAAGTGAATTCATTTACGCTTTCATCTGAAAGTAGTTTGGACTCAGAAATGTTCGTTTCTTTTTCCAAATATTTGCTATCCAATAGTTCATCTGGATCCTAAACCTTTTCATTTCCCACGGTTGTCGCTCAATTTTCGGAAACGTAAAATTGGTTGGAAAAATGCCACGCGAAGCCGGAAGAGGATATATTAATTCCGAGTCAGCGCTTGAGCCGGGATTCGAGCCAGAACTCCCGTCAGGCCCATATTTATTGTTATTTACATTATTTTTATAAGTAGTTGAAATTTTTTTTAATCGATAAACAAGCCTGATCACCGCCGTACGTGCCTGAAAACGCTCCAAAAAGAAAGATGATTGGCTGATCACTCATAAAAACACAAGGACCACCGTTGCAAAATAGAAGAGCCGGATCCTGTAATAGATCTAACCAGCTATAAAATTGTAAACTAGAAAACGGTAGAAAACAAGCAAGGCTGATTACACGGCTAGGAATATATGTTTAAATATATATTCCTAGCCGTGTAATCAGCCTTGCTTGTTTTCTACCGTTTTCTAGATCACTCATAACCATTTTTAAAATACCCACGCCATCCTCAAGACAGGTCATGTGACCAGGCTTGTTTATCAATTACAAAAAAGGTTAGGTACTTATAAAATAAAAACAAAGAAGTCCTGTCCTGCCTGGAGTCCTGTATGAAATCCAGGCTCGGCTCCTAACTCGAGTCCTGCCATTGGTATTAGTTTATCTTGGTCCCGCGGAACCAGAGGGGCATATGATAAGCAGACCTTAAAAAAATAGTAAAAAGGACAAAAAGGAGAAAAGCTCCGCTTTTAGGTTTGGCTAAATATTTATATTATAATATATAGATTTAGCCAAGCCTAAAAGCCAAGCCTAATGGGCTTTTGATCATTGCATGTTAAAAAGCGCAATATATATTAATAAATTATTATTATTATTAGCTGCAAGATGCCGCGGTAATGTAAAAGCCCTCGAAGCGATCAATCATATTGTTTTTCACCACACAATCCTGGCACCATGCAAGTGGATCCAAGTTTTAAGTTTTCCTGGGAAAAATCTTTTGTTTTCCTTTTTATCACTTGAAATTCATCTTCCGGAGTATCTTTTAACCAGTTCTTGACTTTTATGCCTTTAACGCGAATTAAAAGACAAACTTCGAAGAAGATGAAGTTGTTTTGCTCAAAATGAAAAAACCAACTGAATCTGAAATTGCGAGCCGCAGAAAGCGCGCGAAAAATGAGCCTCGTTTTGGTTTGGGTGTCTCACACCTGGTCTGAGACTGCGATCCAATCGAAAGCAAGTACCTGGTCAGCGGTCACCTTCGAAAAAACAGCTGACTTCGATGAACTCTATACTTGAGCCCTCGATATGGTCACGTGATACTGGTCAGCGGATGCCTTGTTTTGACAGTTGTCAATTGAACATAACATGGCTGTCCAATATCAAAGATGTACGCTGTAAACTAGTTGGTCAGGACTGGTCAGCTGGAGCATGTTGGCCGCCATGTTGGCTTATTATTATTATTATTATTAGTAGTAGTAGTAGTAGTAGTAGTAGTAGTAGTAGTAGTAGTAGTAGTAGTAGTAGTAGTAGTAGTAGTAGTAGCAGTAGTAGCAGGATATTATTAATTACCCGGGCTGCGCGCGTCTCGCGCGGCGCCTGGGTCTAAGATTACCGACGGTTCTTCTTTTTCGTCGAGTATCATCCACAAAGTGCACTTCCGGCGTTTCTGCGCAAGCGCTAACTTTTTTTTTAACAGAGTGATGCCTATTGTCTAGCCTGCGAACGCAGACGTATTTCCGGCTGTCACTGGTTCGGCGGAACCAGTGACAGCCGGAAATACGTCTGCGTTCGCAGGCTACCTGTTGTCACGTATCGGAAAATGTCGATTCACCTTGTGTCTTTTGAAGTCTGAACAAACAATATGTTAAGAGAAGTGTCTATGCGAAT